>CABEEJ010002718.1:32172-90778 GCA_901482245.1 Timema douglasi
TTTTATGTTTGGGCTCACTCATTGGCTTTAATTAAATCCGTATTTGATACACAATAAATAATAAACCATTCCAAAAACTTTACAGGTTTGTTGTCAGTAAATATTTTTAAGAAACTGCTTTTACAAACTGGCACTTGATTATTAATCCATTTTATAAAAGTGATATTTTCCACCTTATTAAATCTTGCTTTACCACCCTAATTTCTTTCCTCAGTCTTTTAGTGTCATTTTTTGTTGGATGACCGAATTTTAATATAAATTTATGTTTGAAATTCTAAGAGCGTGTTCTGGCGGCTGGGGTTCAATCCTCGGTCCCGGCAAAGATTTATCTGATTACCAAACCCTTCCTTCACCTCTGACAAGACATCTTGTGAATGTGGGGAATGCCAGGCCTCCACCGTGGTTCGGATTCCACGTTAAACTGTAGGTCCTCCATTTCATCTCACAATCACCCTACCATTACTCATTAGAGTAAGTGTGTACAACCCGAACGGGTAGTAAGACGCGGTGCTAATAATAATAATAATAATAATAATAATAATAATAATCTAAGAGCGTGTTTATAGATATATGTAAAAATGGATGAGAGAAATAAAAATGGGAATTGAACTGCGAAGGAAAGGATTCGCAAGCGTTTTGTGTCCTGGATTGTGGATTTGGATGCGGTGACCCAAATTAGTGGGGGAAATTGTGACCCTTCATCAATATATGTGTCTACAATTTAGTCAAAGAATTTACGCATTTATTCATTTTCGGGTATATTCGCCATCATTCCAGACACAGCAAATTCGCCAACGTCTTCTGGTTCTAAAAATTTCACCCTGAAATAAAATGATTTAAATACTGTCTTTCAGCTGAAGTTGTACTGTTGTATATTCTAGGGACCCGCCTCGGTGGCGTAGTTGGCTAACGCGCTTGTCGTGTTGAGCTCGACTGCTGAGGACGAGGAGATCGAGGTTCGAATCTCGGTCGGGTGGACTGGGGGTGGTTTTTCCTAAATGGTTTTCCACTCTCCCTCCACGCAAATGCGGGTTCACTTCCTATGATTAAAAACCGTCCCAATTCCTAATCCATTAGTGTAATTAGTACTTAAAGCGTATAACCCGAACGGGTAGTAAGACGCGGTGCTAAATAAAAATATATTTTAGATGACCCAAGATAATGAATGTGTCGGTACCATGCTTATCCAAAATGAAACCGGCAGCCGACAATGTTTGCTCCTGAACATTGCAAGATTACAGCTTCTTCTATTGCACGCTCAAAATCAATTACAGCATTTTTAGGATTCAAACACGGTTAAATCGAGAACATTTCTCTACTTACAATTTTTTCTTTAAGTCTAGGTTGATATGCTTTTTGAAGGCCATACACCAAATACTAATGGTACATAATACCCATTCTTAAAACCATGAATCGTAAATATTTGCGTAAAAAATTTAGTACAGAATTTAAAAGTTTCATCTACAAAATTTGTCTCTACGGAACACAGAATGTTTGGATTCGTAAAGCAGGAGAACACTATGATATTATGAACCTTGTCGACAATGAGAACAAAGTCTTCCATTCTATTATTATTATTATCATTAGCACCACGTATTACTACCCGTTCAGGTTATACGCACTTACGCTAATGTGTAATGGTAGGGTGATTGTGAGATGAAATGGAGGACCTACAGCTTAACGTGGAATCCGAACCACGGTGGAGGCCTGGCATTCCCCACATTCACAAGTTGTGATTAATACACTTCTTGTCAGAGGTGAAGGAACGATTTGGTAACCAGATAAATCTGTGCCAAACCGAGGATTGAACCCCGGACCCCAGCTCAGAAGTCCAACACCTTACCCTTAGACCACTAGGTCACCTTCCATTCTATTAGTTCTTAGGTTAAAATCTGAAACACAAAAAGACAAAACTGATGATTAGATTTTGAATTACATACTTTTATATATTTATTCTGTGGAAAGCAAAATAATATATGTGTTGCGATAGTAAGCCTAGTATGAAAATAACTATAGCTTTTGTTGGGGTTTTTAATACAATGTTAACAAATTTTTTTTAAAATTTAAATTTTCAAACATTATTTAATCATAAAGTACTTTCAAATTATTCAAATTTGTAAATATAGAGAGTACATTATTATATATCATAAACAATAATTCCCAAATATGTATAGCTATTTAATTCTTAAATGCCATACAAAAAAATATCATATTTGATCAAATTTATCATGAGTAAATCTCATTAATTTATTTTTGAAAACTAAGCATATATGATTATTTATCATGTAAAATAGTCCCCACATACCAATGTTTAGCAAAATTGTTAAAAGATTTTGTTTTTGTCAATTAAAAAAAAAATCAGTCATCAATACACTTTATATAAAATACTTTTTACACCAAAAACAAGTATACAGTAGTTTTTTTCAGGTTAAAAACTCCCAAGATGCCCATTTGTAACTAAATCGTTAGAGCTGTTTTTTAATATCTCAAAGTTCCTAAAATTTCCCTTCATTAAACTAACCTTTAACCAAAAAACTATGATACTTTGCTCTTTGTCATATAAAACAAGTCCTAAATGTATATTTTTAACCTAATCGTTAGAGCGATTTTTGGAAAAATTATTATTATTATTCCAAAAATCACTCATTATTAAACTAACCTTAATTTTAGGTCTAGGATAACAATTTAAAAAAATCCTGGTACTGACAGACATGGGACAAATATAGTAAACAACCCACTTTTTTATTTTGGGGCTCACATAGAAGGTAAAGATTCTTCATTATATTGAGATGGATTATTTAACGATTCCTTGCAATAATTTCTTTTAAACTTTGCCCTCTTTTATATCTAAACATAATTCTTACACATGGACCCTTCTTCTAATTACCACTTCAATTTTAATGTAATGGAAAACCATATTGAACCGTCACAAAAAGTCACTAACCTTCAACAACATTTAATAATTCTTCTTGATTCGTTGGAAGTTTCAGAACAGCATCGCGTCTGGCCACGTAAATGTTATTTCATACCAAGACAATATCATTCGTTGTAATTTCTTCTGCATTATGTTTTACCAACTCAGAACGGATGAGTTTCGATGGTCTTTCACATACATTTTCCTTAGCTCTTCGCTTTACACCATTGCTTATAACTTGACGATTTATATTTTTCACCACTTCGTGATTATGATTTGTATCACCATCGATTATAACATTACTGTCTTATGTTGTCCGTGTACACTTTTGCTAAACACTTTTTGTTTGCACATGGTGACCTGGCGGTCTAAAGGTAAGGTGTCAGACTTCTGTGCTGGCGGCCGGGGTTCAATCCTCGGTCCCGGCACAGATTTATCTGATAACCAAACCCCTCCTTCACCTCTGACAATACATCTTGTGAATGTTGGGAATGCCAGGCCTCCACCGTGGTTCGGATTCCACGTTAAACTGTAGGTCCTCCATTTCATCTCACAATCACCCTACCATTTACACATTAGCTTAAGTGCGTATAACCCGAAAGGGTAATAAGACGAGATGCTAATAATAATAATAATAATAATAATAATAATAATAATAATAATAATGTTTGCACATCATCAGCGAGCTTTACCATCGGTAGCAGCATGAGCCATTGAGAGTTCGTTACTTTTTATGACAAGCAATTTTTTGCCCCTTTAACTTCACATAAACGAAAATTCCATGTTTCAACCACTGGAACACTACACGAAGTGATTCCTACAGTATGGATGTATATGTCTTTACATGTATATGCACAACCCAGTCTCAAAACTGGTGTACGTGGTCCAACTGTTATGTTTACGTAAGATTTATACGTGTTGCAATTGTAATGTTTACGTAAGATTTATACGTGGTGCGATTGTAATGTTTACGTAAGAGTTATACGTGGTGCAACTGTAATGTTTACGTAAGAGTTATATATGGCGCAATTGTGATGTTTACATAAGATTTATACGTGGCACAATTGTAATGTTTACGTAAGATTTATACGTGGCGCGATTGTAATGTTTACGTAAGAGTTATACGTGGCGCAATTGTAATGTTTACGTAAGATTTATACGTGGCGCAACTGTAATGTTTACGTAAGAGTTATACGTGGCGCAATTGTGATGTTTACGTAAAATTTATACGTGGCACAATTGTAATGTTTACGTAAGATTTATACGTGGCGCAATTGTAATGTTTACGTAAGATTTATACGTAGTGCAACTGTAATGTTAACGTAAGATTTATATCGTGGCGCGATTGTAATGTTTACGTGGCCCAATTGTAATGTGCCCCTTCTGATGACGGGGAGAACAGGTTTCGAATCCCGGTCGGGTGTACTGAAGGTTGTTTTTCCTAATGGTTTACCTCCTCTTCCTCCACGCAATTGCAGGTACACATCCTCTCAATTCAACCCTACTTATTCATAGAACATTAGGGTAATTAATACATAAGCGTATAACCCAAACGGGTAGTATGATGCGTTGTTAATTTTTACATATTTATTTGTAAAGGCGAGAATTCCTGAAGAACAGTTAAATTATTTGAAAAAATCTATAAAGAATTCAAGAATGTAATGTAAATTTATTAAATATTTTTCCAAGCGGTATGAATCACACAAATGCACCTGCATCAGCGTGGTGAGATGATAGGAAAACCACAGTGGTAATTAATAGTTTTTTTTAAAAAAAGCCCTCTAAGTAGTCAGCCAAGATTAGAGATTCGACTTCCCTTTAATCGGGAATACAGTCAATTGCGAGCCGGACACCTTATACAGCGTGAACGGTAAATCAGATACATTCCTTTCCTACACCTTTTATTAGTTGTTTTTTTTGTGAGTGGTTGAAGGGCTCTACAGGGTGTCCATTAAGTCTGGAGATATATAAAAATTAGCTAAATATGCTTTTCCTGCTAAATATTAAGTTCTTAAGGTTGGGTAAAAGCGGACGCGAGGATAAAATCAGCGTTCTTTTAGTCTTATAGCAAAAATTATTTTGTCCAAAATAAACCAAATATCACTCAGTTATTAACATAAGAGTTTAATTTTCTCCACATGGTGATATCAACAGTTTTCAAGAGGAAAGTTTATCATTAAATTCCAGGATACTCTTGAAAGATATCCAACAACTGTTGATATCACCATGTGGAGAAAATTAAACTCAATGTTTCTACCGGAGAAAAAAAGCTATAAAAAACATTGCCAAATTCTCGCGTTCCCTACACTCCCACCTTAAGATATGAAACTGTACACTTTGTTTTGTTTACTCTCAGGGGTGACCTGCTTCATTTGATAGGTTACACTATGGCCCTATCTTATATTATTATTATTAGCACCGCGTCTTACTACCCGTTCGGGTTATACGCACTTACGCTAATGCGTAATGGTAGGGTGATTGTGAGATGAAATGGAGGACCTACAGTTTAACGTGGAATCCGAACCACGGTGGAGGCCTGGCATTCCCCAATTCACAAGATGTCTTGTTAGAGGTGAAGGAAGGGTTTGGTAATCAGATAAATCTGTGCCGTGACCGAGGATTGAACCCCGGACCCCAGCACAAAGGTCCGATTCCTTACCCCTAGACCGCCAGGTCACCCCTATCTTATAATATAGGTCACATTACAATCTGTCAAATGTAAGACAGCTTTCTTTCAGGGTAAACGAGATGTACTGTACACACGGGATTATCATATAAAAGGTTAGTAGAACACTTAAAAAAAGGTTCAGGTGACCTGGCGGTCTAGGGGTAAGGTGTCAGACTTCTATGCTGGTGGCCGGGGTTTAATCCCCGGTCCCGGCATAAATTTATCAGATTATCAAACCCTTCCTTCACCTCTGACAAGACATCTTGTGAATTGTGGAATGCCAGGCCTCCACCGTGGTTCGGATTCCACGTTAAACTGTAGCTCCTCCATTTCATCTCACAATCACCCTACCATTACACATTAGCATAAGTGCGTATAACCCGAACGGGTAGTAAGACGCGGTGCTAATAATAATAATAATAATAATAATAATAATAAAAGGTTCACCGTAGGAGCTTGACCTATCCTTATATTTAAAAGATTGCTATTTTGGAAAACTATCCTGCTAGATGTAGACGTGCTTACTATGTAAACTTAAAGCAGCTACTTGAAATTTGAAACGAGACAGAACACTTGGAGAAACTATAGCTCATTTCTCTTTGTCTCTTGACTTTATGGAGATCCTGTAGGTTTAGGTAGTAGATACCAAAGCTGAAAGTGAAAATCGGTTGTTTATCTCAAGGTCTTTACGAATATAACGGGTGAAAAATAGCTTTACCTACCCCTGCAGATAACGTGGCGACAGTGACTTCAAACTCAAAGGAGTTGATTACATCATTGCATATGTTATGAATCCTCTACGGGACAGATGTACTGTACTTAACCATGCAGAGACAAGTGATGAGGTAATATAATATTGCGCGTCTGGGCTACATCTGTCGCAGCCCAGTTTGTGGAAACATTAGTCAGTACTGATGTACCGTTGCCCAGGAACCACCCGGATGTACTTATCATACATCCTTTTCGTGGAAGCTCTTTCAATGTCCCGATGAGATGAGATGATGGATGATGAGTAAGAGTAAGAGGGTGTGAAACCAGTGGAAATACTTCCTATCTTAGTTCTAGCTAACCAAACCCTGGTTACCGCTGGGGTCCGAGAAAAATACTCAAGGTACCAGCCGGGAATTGAACCCGGTACCTTTAGGCTCGTAGCCAGGAGCACTAACCACTACACAACGGGGATTGTTAAGTGATGAAGTGACCCCCAGGGTCCAATTTTTTTTTATATCACAGACAATGCTATTGGTTAGATAAATTATGTTCATGATCCACTTTATGTATGGACATGCTTTTTATAGTTCTTTTTTTTTTCATTTTTGATTTTTAGGTTATGTTTTGTTTACCAAATGTTTAGTCATTTAATTTGAGTATTTTTTAATACTATCGATATTTTACAAGAATTACAAATACTCAAACATAATTTGTTTTTACCACACAGTTGTCTGAATGAGAAGATAAAGTAGGCCATGAACTTTGTATCACAGTTGTCTGAATGAGAAGATAAAGTAGGCCATGAACTTTGTATCAAAGTTGTCTCAATGATAAGATAAAGTAGGCCATGAACTTTGTATCACAGTTGTCGGAATGAGAAGATAATGTAGGTAATGAACTTTGTATCCTCTTTGCTTGTATAACCAACAATCAAAGTTTCTGGCTATGGATCCAGAGGTTTCAAATTTGATCCCCGGTGCGTTCACATTTTTCTGTGGAGTAGTGGGGTCTTTAACGGGTTCAGATTCATTATTGTGAGGACAAATGAGGAACTACTTGAATGTACAAGTAGCAACTCCGGTCTATAAAACTGAGATGATGGCCTGAGGGATCGTTGTGCTGAGCACATGAAATTTTCTATCCGCAGAAGCTGGTCCATTTTTCATTAGCAGACGGTGGTCCTAGGTTGATATCGGGCCGACGCCATTTCTGTTGAGACACTGCAACTAAGTTGGAGAGGTTTAAGCTAGGAGGGTGTAGCTAACACCTCTGAAAGAAATATTTATAAATACATATTATACTACCAGAATGCAAAAGTTAAGTTGTAGAAGCCGTTTCATTGAATGTATAGGTTTTTTAATTTTCCATTTTGTAAAGTTCATGTTTGATTTGGTTACGTATATCAATTACGAGTTTTCGTTCATTATTTTTAGGCAAGTCTTGCAAATTTCAACATTAAAAGAACAAAAATAATATTTTAATCTTATAGCTACTTTTTTTTGACAATTTTTGGATGATCAAAGCCCAGGTCCTGGTAGTAGTGTTGTTGGACTCTCTCCCCGCCGAATACTGAAATCTCAAATCATCCTATGTACCGCTTATATAGCCTGTGGGCGTTGGGTAGATAGGACAGCCACCAGCAGCAAGAAGGATCTGATAATGGATTTAATAAATTGTATATATCACACAGTGAACATATTTACAATATAATTACAAAATTAAAATGTCAGGGACTTCAAATTCGTTCATAACTGAGATTGTGTCAGCGTCTTCCCTCAAGGCTGATAGGGTATATTCCATTCACGGTAGGAATTACTCTCTGAAAGGTCTTTTTTCCTACCAATATCCTACTATATAGTAGATCTATGGTAGGGGAAAAGGCCTTTCAGAAGTCAATTCCTACCGTGAATGGAATATAGATGGGCTTGTCCGATGGATTACATGTCCCGATATTATTATTATTATTAGCACCGCGTCTTACTACCCGTTCGGGTTATGCGCACTTATGCTAATGTGTAATGGTAGGGTAATTGTGAGATGAAATGGAGGACCTACAGTTTAACGTGGAATCCGAACCACGGCGGAGGCCTGGCAATTCCCCACATTCACAAGATGTCTTGTCAGAAGTGAAGGAAGGGTTTGGTACATGTCCCTGTAACCCAGAAGACAAAGAGCTGGACGTCTCTCAGGATGTTAATCGCCCAAGAGTGTAGTCTCAGCATTCTTAGGTCGTTAAACAGTATAATTCTTCCAGTAGTTGTACGACGGTGGTATGATCCATTCCCAGTCTGATTGCTTGTGGGGAGTGGTTACGCACAACTCAGCAGAACGCTGTGGGTCAGCTTTATCTACACTTGCAGCTTTCAGTGACTCCGTATCTATGAGGCTACCCCACGCTCGTGGAGTTGAACATAACTAGTGTCCGACCGAACATTCGGCTTCGGTTTCGGCTTCGGCCACCTTCGGCTATAAATTGTACCGTCAGCAAAATAATCGGCTTCGGCCACCTTCGGCCACCTTCGGCCATAAATTGAACCGTAAGCAAAATAATCGGCTTAGGCCACCCTCGGCCATAAATTGCATCGTCAGCAAAATAATCGGCTTCGGCCACTTTCGGCCATAAATGGTACCTTCGGCAAAATAATCGGCTTCGGCCACCCTCGGCCATAAATTGCACCGTCAGCAAAATAATCGGCTTCGGCCACCTTCGGCCATAAATTGTACCTTCGACAAAATAATCGGCTTTGGCCAAAGTTAGACTGAAGGTTCGTCGAAGCAGAAGGTTCATTTAACTTACCTTGCCTAATGTACGCTCGTGGATGTGGTACGGAAGCTGTCACGTGACAAGTGACAAGTCACTGCATGTTGGATTTAGGCGCCTGGTCGGTAGACTAATCAGTAGTCAGTCATGGCGACACATGGTCCGTGTTTACTATGGTCTAGTGTTACCATCATCAGATTTATTAAGAACTTTCCCCTCAAACCATGGCTAATGTTATTAATTATTATATACATAAAAGATAAATGACTAATTTAATGTACAGGGCTGGATGGCAGTAAAAAAAATATTCACTTTTTCAAAGCCAGATATTAAGGGGAAGAAGTGAGTGATATTTTTTGTCATAATTTTATTTTTGTCTTTATAATATTTTAAATCACAATTTCGGAAATGTATTCTAATTTATTTTATCTACAATAAAAAAATGCTACCTGTTATATAAATAAACATGATCTTATATTTAAAATGCAGCAAAAATTGTATATAACTGAAAAATAGGGATTTTTCACAATATACGTGACCCTCGGTCCGACACTAACCACAACACTGTTTACAAACTTATATCGTGTTTATTTTAGAATAATGTTTCTTTGGTTTATGTTACAGACGTTTCTGTATCAATGTTTGCCCCCTCCGCCAGTCCCTCGGATCCGAGCATAGCCCCCTCTAGAGTTAGGGCGGAGCATCCGAGACTGAAGACAGACGCGCCCATGCTGGGGTACATCTTCGACACCCACTCCACCCTCACCAAACACCACCACCATCACACACACGAGTGGGGTCCTCACTTCGAGGAGGAGCCAGGGACCACTGCTACCAACATCACGGTCCAATCTGGAGATACTGCCAACCTCGACTGCAGGATAAGTCTCCTGCAGGATAAAATGGTGAGGCGATACATTATTTCAAACGAGTATTTGGTAAGGCGATACATTATTTCAAACGAGTATTTGGTAAGGCGAGACATTATTTCAAACGAGTATTTGGTAAGGCGAGACATTATTTCAAACGAGTATTTGGTAAGGTGAGACATTATTTCAAACGAGTAAGTGAGGCGAGACATTATTTTCAAACGAGTATTTGGTGAAACTTTTCAATGACATAGGGACATTGTACTCACACAAATTCTTATTGATGGATATGTTATGTGATTTTATTCCATATAAATTCTAGGACATGAATTACCACTTACAGATTAAGGAGGCCGCCTAGGTTAATGGGAAATTATCACTCGTTGTCAGACCAAGGGGCGTAAAAAAATACATTAGTATGTGTCTTTATCTGGAATTACTTCTCTATTCTGTCCAAGCTTATATTATCTTTCACTCTTTACCTACAGCCACCCTCGCCTTTCTTCCTTCACTTACAGCCACCCAATGTAATGTCAATAAGAGAGAGGAGAAATAAACTTCTTATCTCAAGGTAAAAAGGAATCCTTGCCGCTAATTCTAAACTATATAATTTTTTGTTGTTAGCTTATAAAAACTATCACTGTATTTGTTAAAGGAGGGTAAGTTAAGAGTAATTTTTAATCAATTCTTGTCTCATAGCTCCACAAATACGATTTAAAAAAAGCCGTTTAAATGGGCTAAGCTCGCGTTACACATTAAAAATTGTTAAGGAAAGAGATCACTGTTGGAATCTCTCTATTTTATTTTGGTGCCATATTCTGCAATAACGTATTACTTTTGCGTAAGAGCTGAACGTCTGCACGGCGATTTCTCACCTACCATGGCGACCCCCTTAATGGAGAATCATTATATATAAGTTATAGATGTGTGTGAATTATGTAAAAAAAAAAAATAGTGGTACGACACAATCGCAAATACATTTTCCTATAGCTAGACTATTGTAATGGGGAACACTATTTTTTAAGAATTTGTCAATGCCATATCAGAACATCCTTCATCTAGATCAATGATCGTATAGAAATCCTAGAAACTTGTATCATCAGGTAATATTAGATTCTAAAGCTTAAGTCTCTGATAGTCAAAACAGGCACTGGGGTGAACGAATGTGGAGGAGATCAAGCGATTAGGCTGTGTGTTATAGGTGTCGTGGGTTCGACGCAGGGAGGAGCTGCAACTGTTGACAGTGGGGCACCTCACATACAGCGGTGACTCCCGTTACAGCGCTCAGTTCCAGTACCCGAACAATTGGAGACTCAAGATCTCCCGCGTCGACAAGGCGGTGGACGAAGGCAGCTACGAGTGTCAGATCTCCACCCACCCTCCCAAGGTCACCACTGTACATCTACACGTGAGTGGTGAGTTGTTCGTGTTACTCAAGAAGTGTCAGATCTCCACCCACCCTCCCAAGGTCACCACTGTACATCTACACGTGAGTTGTTCGTGTTACTCAAGGAGTGTCATACCTAAATCATCAGGTTTGAAATATTACGGATTCCTGGTGACCCGTCAGTTGTGGCGCTATCCCCGGCTGAGTGCGTTGGGGGTTGTTTTCAACATTGGTTTAATAGCTGACTGTGACTACTCCCACCCCTCCCCAATGCGCGAGTGTTTTCTTCTGAAATTTCCATCACCGGCCATAACCTTACATAATCGAAGCGTTGAATAACTTATTTGTTTGAACATATGAACTGTTTGAACGACATTATTAAAATGCCATTATCAATCATCATGTTTGATCTACCGTAATTCTTTAATTATTACAGAGTCATACATAAATCACTTATGATATGTTATGATATATTCATTCGAATGATTTTGAAATAATCGAATGTATCGATTATTCAGAATAGATTCTATTCATCCGATTTTGCCCATCATTACGGTGAATTACACTACCTTGTCCTGGCCAAGAACTACATAAGTCCTACCTCTGTGGTCCTTGTCGTCAACTATCAAAAACCTCTTAATACATTCTAATGACTCTCCGAAAAAACCAAAATGCCCCTTATCCTCGTTTCGCAATTACTTATAACTTAAAAAAATGTGTCATGCTTACTGATGATTTGTTAAATGTAATTTACTGGTATGTAACTATACATAAGCAGAGTTGACTTTATAAACATTGTTTTAACTCATTGTGGACTGTTCTGGCTAATTCAAGCTTTCATTATTACGAGGGAACTAATGTAACCTACCTGTCCCAAGATTTCTAGACACTTGACAATAGGAAATGATTTCAAATAGTTGATTATACTTTAAACCGGTTTAAAAAAATAATCAAATCTTAAACGAGTGAAATGTGATAGCTTATACATTTAAAAATGTGATACCTTGGTTAAAAAATTATTTGGTAAAATGTTGGTTTGTTACATTTTTAACAGGTCTTACAAAATATATAATGATTAAAGTTAAATTTGAAAATTGATAACCAAGAAAGTCTCATTCAACCAAATTTTGTCTGAGCCATTTGTTTTATTAATTCCTGAATTAAAATATTGGAAATCGGTGGAAAAATATAAACAATTTTACTATAATCTATCTTGAAATATCGGATATTGGTAAAATTGGTATATCGGTTTCTCCGACTAAAATTTGTGCTATTTCATTTTTATGATTAAAAAAATGATGTTGGGACGTAATATTAAAAATACCTTGATAACTTACTCACCTTCTCTTTACTTAGAGGTACAATGGTTCGAGAACAAGATTGTCCGGAACCTTAGTTTAGTTGATAATCCGTCCATCTATTGAGTTAAGCGTCAAAGTTTCGATTCCTGATGAAACTCAGAATGTCTAAATACTTTTAGCTGGTACATTTTAACACAGCAATTTATTCTAACCTTAAGGGATGAGGATTTTTTTGAAGAAATGTACCCGCATTAGTTTGAAGAGGGGATTGGTCAACCCACAGAGATAGATTTGCCTGGATAAATCCACTCTCAATACACCCTGCCGGAATTAGATCCCTGAGCTCTCAGTCACCGTTAGCCTTGTCTATTGTAATTTTTATGCCTTAGACCTCACGACCCTCATTTTATAAATACTAAAATAAATAGAACCCGCCTCGGTGGCGTAGTTGGCTAACGCGCTAGTCGTGTTGAGCTCGACAGCTGAGGACGGGGAGATCAAGGTTCAAATATCGGTCTGGTGAACTGGGGGGGGGTCCCTAAATGGTTTTCCACTCTCCCTCCACGCAAATGCGGGTTCACTTCCTTTAATTCAACCTTGCCCATTCCTAATCCATTAGAGTAATTAGTACCTAAAGCGTATAACCCGAACGGGTAGTAAGACGCGGTGCTAAATATTATTATTAAAATAAATAGAGTTCATGGTAATAGCTATAATAACTATAGTATTTTATCTAACCATAGAAATATTATTAATTCATAGTAATACATTGACACTATTTATTAACTGAGGTTTGAAATCTTCTCAGTTGGTAGTGTGTCTACCCAGTGAGTCAAAGGATTCTGGTTCGATTCTCACCATGGCCTAAAAATGTATCATTGGTGATATGTGGTTTTCCTCTTTCTCAGCGATGAATTAACGGCCGGGGGGTTTGGATGTTGTGTCTCTTCTAGGTTTAAGTTAGTTTATAAGTCACGTTCTTATATAATCATTAATTCTAGAAAGTGCATTTTTTTAAACACCTCAAATTAAAAATGAGGAAATACAATTATTTGCGTACAAGACCTGGTGAATGTAAACAACAACAAAAAAGTAAATCTAAATACTAATTTGAATCGATCTATTTAGACTTCGTTTACCCTGAAAGGTAGCCATCTTTCCTTGACGGATTATAGTGGAAACGTGCAAGTTAAAACCACTACCTTACAGGGCAAACAAAGTGTACAGTTTAAAACAAAATAAATATCCTACTGTGCAATGAATTGTAAAAATAATTATATATTTTATGTAATAAAAATATGGGGGGAAGGAGGGTCTCTAAATACAGACCAACTCCCCCCTTCCCTCCCTATCTGAATAGATGAACTTTATCTCATTTTCTTCCCGTGTAATTTCTTATTTAATTTGCCTGTAGGTGTGTGTACAGTTAACCATTAAATATTCTAAAGTCAAACTATTGACTCGGCTGCTTTCGTAACGATGCTTTGAGGACTTTTGCCCCCCTCCCCCTCACCCCTACTCGCTTCCCTCCAACACCCTCTCCCAACCCTCTCTAACCCTTTTTCCATATTTCCTTTCACTCGGATAAAAAAGGACTAACGTCTTGTGTATACTCAGGAGGAACCTGGAAGGAGTTATGGCCTTCGAACTAAAGCGAATACCTCCCTTATTTATACCAAGTTGTGATATTTAGATCATTCAATTGACATTGTAGGGGGGGGGGGGAAGAAAACACATTTAAAAAAACACCAATTTTATTTCTTTAGTGGAAAGAGTGAGGGGGGTTATCCACGTCAAATATATCATTTGTAACGTGGAGCTAAGTTGTCCAGTTTTGAAGACTTCGGTCGTTATACTATAGTTGGTCCACAAAAATAAAGACAATTTCTGATAGGATTGAGTTGAAAAACTAATTAAATATTAATCCATTTCACCAATATGTGCTGTGACTCTAGAAAATGAAGCTAAAGTAAGATTATTGTAGAAATAAACTTTTAGTAAATAAAAATATTTTATTTTGTGGTCAACAGTCATAGTATTTTTCATAATTAAAAGTTTTATTTTATAGGTATTGATATATATCAAATTAGTAGCACTATATCACATGACTTTACGTATGAATATATAAAGGTAGATCTATAAACTTTTCTTGCTCTCATATAAGGTTATTCCTATGGAAACTAGCCTGTAATTTGAATACACTGTCAAACTCACATGACACATTTATCAGGCGTGTGTGACCATTATTTTTTTTGTAATCTATTAGTGTTTGAAACTAATGAATTAACCAAGAACAAACTATACAACTTCTAAGAGGTATTTGATTCTAATCTATTCAAAGAGATGGAGGCTGTATTGAAAATGTAGGATTTACATGATCCCAGACGATAATAATCCCTAACATGTGTATCGAGGGCTTGTGAGCCATTTTTTTTAGTACTGCGTCTCACTACTTGATATGTACTAATCACGTTAATGTGTTATAAACAAGAAAGGATGATTTCAGAGGAAGTGTACCCACCCACATTTACGTGGAGGTAGAGTGGAAAACCATTTAGAATAAAACTACCTCAGCACATCTGACTGGGATACGAACCTCAATCTCTCCATCGTCAGCAGTTCATTATATTACGAGAGTGACGCCTTAGACGTTTATACCCCCAAAGTGGGTTGCAGACCCAATTAAATCTGCTTTGAAGCCTTTATTTTTGGTTATCTTAACGACGTTGCCTACTTGGAGATTTCTAAGCTATATTGCGAAGCGGGTTGCATCTTAACTTGACACACCAAAGCAGTTAAAGAACTATCGCACTTATATGTCAATGTAATAAATAGAAAAATAGGGAAGAAAATAGTAATTCTACCTTTAGAGGGCTCTTGTATATGTGCTGCTAACCCATTCCCTCTTACTTTGACGAGTTAACACACTCACTTTAATATTTGCTCCTTATAAAGATTTACTTGCTTTTTAATTTTACCTTTTTCTCGTTTCTTATTCTAGTTAGACACATGCTACCACGGACTTTTTAATCTACGTCCTGGCAAGAAGACTCCTACAGGCCATTTTTGTGTCCAAGCCAAATAGCTTGAATTGTAGAGTATTTATAAAAAAATAACGTTACAAAAAACTTATTAAAGAGAAAAATAATAATTTTGTGACGCTGTAGAACTATTTTTATAGTAATTTATAGTGTTTGTTTCAACGTTATATCCTTAAAGCTCACTGAGTAAAACGTAAATTCACTAACATACGAAATCCTGACCATCCTGACGTCACAGATAAGCAATGTCCTTATATGTTTGGATTCACGGAATCTGTTTGAACTAATTTAACTTTACAATCAGGTTTTGTATGGAAAGGAGGGGATATTGACTCTTAGATTAACTATTTAAAAAAACTCGTCTGCAAACATTAAATAACAGTTTCTGATATGTTAAGCTTGGTTTAGAAAAAAACAGTAGGTTTCCTGGGAATTTAAATTAATCAATCTCTGCGGATTCACGAGCTTGAATTTCAATTTAGTAAATTTAAATAAAGTTAAACGAGTTTCCGAGGAAGTTGATAAAGAATATTAATTCGTTATTCAGCAATTTACTGTACACTTTGTTTCAGTTAAATTTACAACCCCTCATAGTTATTTACAAACACGTCAGTCATTATTAATTAACTATAACGTGAATGCTCTATGGATAAGTTTATCCTACACCTGCATCTACTAGTGTTAAGTTGACTAGTTTATAAATTTATTTTTTTCATATACATGCATTCATTCGGTTTTAAAGGATTTTTTTTTTTTTTAATATCAAAGTGTACAGTTAGGAGACCTTAAATTCCGAAAGCTTGGTATCACTATCAAAACTGTGGGGAAAGTGGACTTTAACTCGAAATCAACATATCTGAACTGTATAAAAGCTACGAGATCTACTTTGTCAAAATCATGTTATATGTAGCTGTCACTTTTTATAGAAAATATTATCAATAACTATAAAATAGCAATTTAATATTTAATCAATTTTGACCGCAAGGAAGTATGTTTGTCATTTCTAAAATGTGTTCCAAATGTCCACCTGTTCGGGTTATATGCTTATGTACTAATTAAGATAATGTGTTAAGGATGAGAAAGGTTGAATTTAGATTAAGCTTATCCTCATTTGCGTGGAGTGAGAGTGAGAAAATCATTTAGGTAAAAACATCCTCAGTACAACCGACCAGGATCAAACCAAGATCTCCCTGTCATTGGCAGTCCAGTTTATAGCAAGTGTGGCGTATTAGACCGTGCGACCACCGAAACGAATTTGAATACAAATTTTGATTGTGTTTATAGAATTTGCTAAGATTGGTTGGTTTTATTTTTTACGAATTTTATAGGACTAAAAACTGTTCTACCTACCCATTGGTTGACGTTATATCACGTAAATAAGTATGGAGATCCTACATATTATGTAAAAGAAGCCTAAGGCATGAGTCTAATCTTGTCTGGTTTACCGGTGACGTGGAGTTCAGGGTTAGAATCACAGGCAGGGTTCCCTGGAGAGGTCTTATTATTATTATTATTATTATTATTATTATTATTATTATTATTATTATTATTAGCACCACGTCTTACTACCCGTTCGGGCTATACGGACTTACGCTAATGTGTGATGGTAGGGTGATTGTGAGATGAAATGGAGGAGCTACAGTTTAACGTGGAATCCGAATCACGGTGGAGGCCTGGAATTCCTCACATTCACAAGATGTCTTGTCAGAGGTGAAGGAAGGGTTTGGTAATCAGATAAATCTGTGCCGGGACCGAGGATTGAACCCCGGCCGCCAGCATAGAAGTCTGACACCTTACCCCTAGACCGCCAGGTGACCCAGGAGAGGTCATTCACCACACATTTAATCTATTATTGTAGTTTTCCCATCCTTTCTTCCCGAAAATGCTGGTGTGTTTACTTTGAAAAAAAAAAAAGCAACCTCCTCTACCTTCAAATTTATATCAATGATACATGGACGTAGGAATAAAACCTGGGACGTTTGGCTTAGTACACCAATGCTCTGACCACTAAGCTATCCAGGAATTGTCCCGTGTCCAGGGTCACGCTTCATTCATTTTTCAATTTAAAAAAAGAATATATTTAGATGTGGCTGTAACCGTAACTAAAAAATATAATAGCTTACCTTTTGGATCCATCATTTAGATTAAACCGTTATTAGCCTTGACTGTTGATCTTAATGATATAAAAATGTTAGTGTTGTTATTGCACTTTTTCTCTAGTTTTTTTTTTGTTTGTTTAGCGCCGTGTCTTACTACCCGTTTGAGTAATACGCCTAAATACTAATTACACCAATGGTTTAGGAAGGTTTAATTGATAGGAAGTGCACCCGCACTTGCGTGAAAGGAGAGTGGAAAACCACGCTCAGTGCACCCGACCAGGATAGAAACCCCGATCTACCCGTCTTCGGCAGTCTAGTCTAACACGAGAGTAGCGCCTTAGACCACGCGGCCACCGAAGTGTCTTTTTTTATCTATTAATTGTCGTGGTAAACGGAAAGGGGTTAGAAGGAAAAGTGACGTCATACAGTCCAGCTTCTATTCACGCTAATGTGGGTGCACTTTTACCTAATATCTACCCCATATATAAGACATTTATATATTATAGGCTATATTTCCCTAAGTTTTAGTACCCGTTTGGTTTATGTTCATACATTAATTACGCTATTGGAATAGGAATCAGATAGGAAGAATTTTTGAGAATATGAATCTTAACTTGTTTGGAGGGAGAATGGGAAACCTTTTAGGAAAACCCACCCTTGGAACACCCAAACGGGTTTAAAGCTCTTTCAGATGTACTGAGGGTGACTCTTACAAAATTGCTTTCCATTCTACCTCCACGCAAATGTGGGTACACTTCTTATAAAACATAACCTACCTAATCCTTAACACCCATAGCGTAATTAGTACATAAGCGTATAGCCAGAACGGGTAGTAAGATGTGACGCTAAAAAAATTATCATAAAAACACTCAACTGGGGTTCGAACCGCGATTACCCCGTCACCGGCAATCCCATCCATAGCCGCGGGAATGACGCATTAGACCATGCGTACACCGATACGATGCGAGTAAACCCTTTTATTTTCCCCCCTTTGTGTTAAAACGTAATAATTAAAAAATATAATAGTGTTGTCATTTGCGCCGTTCCGCCATTAATTGATGATGGTTGGAAGGCTGTAATGGAGGGGGAGGGGGGGGACTTTGCAGGAGGATGTTGGTTGTGGAGGGGGGCAGGGGGGAGCATGCAGAGATCAGGTTGCGTGCGTCTCATCAGTATTCCGTGCTGCCACTTACTGTCGAGAAAGAGGGCCATTGAGAGAGAGGAAGAAAGAGAGAAAGAGGAAATAAAAAAGAGACATCACGGCCGACACAATATCTCATACATACAAAACAGAATCGACCCGCGTGTCGGAAGTGGAAGAAGGAAAGGGTAAAACATGAATATCAATTCTTTTCTCACGGAAGGAGGAGTGGAAGGGGGAAAGGATAAGAGGGAGGGTTGCATCTGTGCTCCCCTCCCCCCCTCCTAACCTCCACGCCCAGTTTAACCTCCAACTCTATTCCGGGATTTATTTATACCACTAGTCAACGTTTTACAAAGTTTTGTCCAACTCCTCCACTGACCGCCGGACCGGAAATAATACCAACCTTGTGAAAATCTAAATTAAGTTTGAAGGACCAAAAGGAGAGGAGGTATTTAGAGAAAAAAAAGTGCTTGACTCGCTTCGGTGGTCACATGGTCTAAGAATTAATCTCGCAATCGAGTGGACCACCGATGACGGGGAGATCGGAGCTCAAATCCCAATTGGGTGTATTTATGGGTTTTTTTTTCTGAGTAGTTTTACATTCTCTCTCCAGACAAATGTGGGTACACTTTCTCTAAATTTAGCCTTACTCATCCATAACATATTAGTGTAATTAGTACATAGGCGTACAACCTAAACGGTTTGAAGACGTGATGCTAAAAAAAAAGTCTTTGTAACAAAGCCTTTATTTTCTTTTTTTTAACTCTAATGTACTACACCAAAATTATTAGTGGCTTAGCATCTTGTGAATGTGGGGAATGCCAGGCCTCCACCGTGGTTCGGATTCCACGTTAAACTGTAGGTCCTCCATTTCATCTCACAAATCACACTACCACTACACATTAGCGTAAGTGTGTATAAACCGAACGGGTAGTAAGACGCGGTGCTAATAATAATAATAATTAATGACTTAGTCTATGGATAAAAGGACGAGGAAGGTATACTTTATAGGAAGTGAGACCACATTTGCATATAAGTAGAGGGAAAAGGCATTTAAAAAAAACACTCTCTTAGTACACCCCTCCGGGATTTGAGCCTCGACCCCTCTGTCTCCAGATAGTTATCCTAGATAAACCTGACTTGATTTAGTCTACGTGTCCAATGATGCCAGGTGATTCAAAGATTTGCACCCGCACTAGCTTAAAAGGAGAATGATAAATCATATCTGTAAAACCTTCTGATCGAGATTTGTGACCTGGATCTTCCTCATCTCCAGTAATTAATGATTTTATTGCGAGCTTGACGCCTTGAACCGCGTGACCCAGGGTTAAGATAGATTAAAACTTGAGTCTTATATTATGTAGCATGAGTTACAAAAAAAAAAACACTGAGTCACTAACTGTTATAAAAAATTAACGTGAAAAAAAAAAGAGCATCGCATTTCAACAAAGAAACTAGTTATAGGAATAAATTTGATAAAAAGTTTAAAAAAAAATGATTTTATAAAATATTCTCTCAACTGAAAGTTGACCTACAACTTTTCAAACTTAAGTTATCTTGTATCGCAAATAGTTTCAGAAATATGATAAAAATTAGAAATTACCTTTTATGGAAATTATCCTCAAAGTAATTTTTATGGAAATATAATATGTTCCATTCTGTTTGCAAAGTTAAACAGTGCCTAAATATGAATTTTAATCACAATCATTATAGACAATTTTGAGAATTTTTATTTTTTCACATATATAAGTTGCCCTTAATTCTAGCTCATAGAATATTTACCCAAAGGTGGTTTCCCCACTCTCTCTCCAAGTGAATGCCAATAAAGTCTCTAATACATGCCATAACCCTTAATATTGTATAGTATTAAAACGTTAAATACAGTCCAACTTTCACATGAAAGACCACTTTAAAAGTTATTAGAGCTAAGTTCATGCAGTTATACGTCAAGAGTCAAGACACGTGATCTGCAGCTATGACTTTTGCTATATAAAATCCATGCCTATAAAATAACAATAGTAAAATAGTAAAAATGTTTTCAAAAAATCACGTCTATATTTTATAAAAAGTCCTTCCTATTAAAATTGGACTGTATCTTTGGCATTTTTATATTATCTTTTAGCAGAATGTCTTACTACTCGTTCGGGCTACACGCATATATAATAATCACGCTCGTACGTGAGGGACTAGGAAGGTTAAATCTGGAGGAGGTGTACCTACATTTACTGGGAGTTACGGTGGAAAACCATTTTAGAAAAATCACCCACAATACACCCGAATGAGATTCGAAACCCATTCTCCCCGTCATCGGCAGTCCAGTCTACTGCGAGGATGACAACTTAGACCATGCGGCCACTGTAGCTGGTCACGAAATGGATTATTTTCTCTAGCACTGCGTCTTACTACACATTCGGGTTATACGCCTATGTACAAGTTACACTAATGGGCTAGGGATTAGAAGGCTTAATTGAGAGGAAATGCACCCACATTAGCGTGACCTGCCTCGGTGGCGTAGTTGGCTAACGCGCGAGTCGTGTTGAGCTCGACCACCGAGGACAGGGAGATGGAGGTTCGAATCTAGGTCGGGTGAACTGGTGGCGGTTTTTCCTAAATGGTTTTACACTCTCCCTCCACGCAAATGCGGGTTCTCTTCCTCTAATTCAACCTTCCCAAATCCTAATCCATTAGAGTAATTAGTACTTAAAGCGTATAACCCGAACGGGTAGTAAGACGCGAGTGCTAAATATTATTATTATTATTATTACACATTAGCGTGGAGGGAGAGTGTAAACCTATTTAGGAAAAAACCTTGGTGCACCTTACCGGGATCGAAACCTTATCTTCCTGTCTTCGTTAGTATCTTCTAACACTAAAGTGGCACGTTAGACCATGCAGCCACCGAAGCGTGTCACAAAATAACAATTCTGAGATATTAATACTTAAGTTTTTATTTTAAAAAAATGCATAATTTATGAAACCAAATAATTCTTCTTTTGACCTAATTTGGTACAAACTTTGGACGTTCAGAAACCAATACAAATAAGTTTTACTTGCAGTAGCCCCGTGACTTCTTTGGTGCTGACTGACGGCTTTGAAAAGTTAGCAGACCAAATTATGTATCCCTACGCCAAACCATATGATCTGCAAGAACATATGTTTAGCAACTGTCACTTCTGACAGTCAAAATCTAGGTATATACCTAAATGTTGACTGACATAAGTCAGCTGTGAGCTGTCAGACAGCACCAAAGAAGCCATGCAGCTACTGTATATCTGTTATAGTTATGGTGACATAGCAAGTTATTGCCCCAAACACTTTAACTCATTTCATGGATGCTCATCTAAATTTTACCATTGCAAATATAAATATTGTCTTGATAAAAAAACTTTTTTTAAAAATTTTTATATTTATTTATATATGAAACTAAATCCTAAAAAAAAAGATTTTACTTAAAGATCTTGTAATAAAATGTCGACACATCACGTTTCAAAAAGGATTGCTACGGGATTTTTCTCTTTGCGAGGAATATATATATGGTTTTTTAAATGGGACAGAGTGAGTGAGTGTGTCTGTATTCATGTAAAGTGTCACGTTTGTCTCTTCTTGACTTTGAATCTCGGACGGAGAGCATAGAAAAGGGAGGAAGGGTTAAAAAGCAACAACAAATTGTGAAGAGAGAAATGATAATACAAGGAATACATGGAGATATATTTTGAAGGCTTTAAAAGTCAGATCCGCCTCGGTGGCGTAGTTAGCTAACGCGCTTGTCGTGCTGAGGACGGGGAGATCGAGGTTCGAATCTCGGTCGGGTGAACTGGGGGAGGTTTTTACTAAATAGTTTTCCACTCTCCCTCCACGCAAATGCGGGTTCACTTCCTCTTATTCAACCTTCCCAATTCCTAATCCATTAGAGTAATTAGTACTTAAAGCGTATAACGCGAACGGGTAGTAAGACGCGGTGCTAAAATGCTAAATATATTTAAAAGTCGGTGGGATTTATTTTATCTGCTCTGCAAATTACAGTTCTTTGTGGTCTAAATTGATAATATTTTACTATTTTATTAATGTCAATTTATTGATAATATAAATCAAAACTGACAGCCACAGATAACATGAACTGATATGAATAATTGTATAATGGATTAACTAGTCAAGCTATTATATTTGTTAATTACGTTTGTAGCCGTATCTGAATATCACATCATTTAAATTGAGAAATGAAACCAGGACACGTGAATACAAGCCGGGACCTTCGGCTTAATACGCCAATGTTCTTACCACTGAGCTATCCAGGAATCGCCCCGTGCCCAGAGTAATTCTTCACTCGTATTTTAAGGCAGAGTCTATGATGGACGTGCGGTTATCCGATTGAATTATTATTATTATTATTAGCACCGCGTCTTACTACCCGTTCGGGTTACACGCACTTACGCTAATGTGTAATGGTAGGGTTAATGTGAGATTAAATGGAGGACCTACAGTTTAACGTGGAATCCGAACCACGGTGGAGGCCTGACATTCCCCACATTCACAAGATGTCTTGTCAGAGGAGAAGGAAGGGTTTGGTAATCAGATAAATCTGTACCAGGACTGAGGAATGAACTCCGGACCCCCAGAACAGAAGTCTGACACCCTACCCCTAGACCACGAGGTCATATCCGAGTGAAGAACGGCCCCGGTTACGGTACGACTCCCAGATAGATCAGTGGATAGGGCATTAGCTTGCCAAGTAAAGGTATTGGGTTTGATTCCCGTATCTAAGCATTCATTTCCAATTTTGTGAATATAATTTTTGAAAGTATATCTAGTAGTTTTTCTAGCTATTGGATAAGGCCCTTCTTACAAGAATCGTACTATAGAATATCACACGGGGTGCTCTAGGATTGATTTTTACTTGTCATTTTACAATATTCTCTCCATAATGATAGGAGTGAGTTTCCTTCAATAAATGGTACGGTGCACAGCACAGCACAGACTTGATCTTTTATCTTAAAATAGATTTATTTACTAAAAGCTCGTAAGATTTGTGAGACTAAATAATATATATTGCTGCAGAAATACTCCACCAAATAGTATAAATAAAAAATAATAACATTAATTGTTACAACGACACTGAGAAAGAAAAATATTGTTGTCCATCAAAGAGCATATCAATCAATTTAATTTTGTCAAAGAGCTCTAGAAAAAATATGTAGCCTATTTTTGGGTATAGCTCAGAAACTTATAAAAATACTAGTGGGTCGTTGCAGCGATGGCTGCAGATTATTGCACTAAAATGTATTTTAAATATTTTATTGGGAAAGGATCCATATGATAAGCCCGCACTCACTTTTTAGTTAAAAGTTTACTCGTCAAAGGCTATCAACATTTCTTTGATACATAGTTTTTGGTGTGTAATTTGAATAAAAACGTATATTTTGGCCTTTCACGCCCCGATGAGAACTTTAAAATGACCCCTCTCCCAGATCTCTATATATTCGTTGCACCAAAACACACAAGTAACAATTATTGTCCTGATAATATTTTTAAACAAAGACAAATATTTTATTTACCAATATAAAACTATACACAAATCATAGTTTCCATGGTGATGTAAGCAAAATATGATTGTACAGATGAACCACATGCTGGCGTCCGGGGTTCAATCCTCGGTCCCGGCAAAGATTTATCTGATTACCAAACCCTTCCTTCACCTCTGACAAGACATCTTGTGAATGTGAGGAATGCCAGGTCTCCACCGTGGTTCGGATTCCACGTTAAACTGTAGGTCCTCTATTTCATCTCACAATCACCCTACCATTACACATTAGCGTAAGTGCGTATAACCCGAACGAGTAATAAGACGAGGTGCTAATAATAATAATAATAATAATAATAATTAAACTGAAAATATTTCTTGCGGGTGGTTGAAGATACTTCAACTAGTTCTTTAAATCAGGTTAATAATTTATTAACTTGTGTATGTATTGATTTGATTCTATTTAATTATATTTTATAAAAATTAATATGACTTTGACTATGTAATCATATTGGTTTAAATTACGTCTCCTGACAATTCATAGAAGACAGTCCTTCCATAGAACACAATACATCTTACGAGTGCACTTCATGAGTGCGGTTGCGAATGGTTGTAGACAAGCCATAAACGGGCGTTAAATGGGTTCTTACGGTGGGAATCTACGATACGTGAGAAAAGATAGTTGTTTTTCAGTTTTTATATCAAGATATTTTTGGTCAAAATAAACAAAAGATGTATTCATTAGTAACATAGAGTTTAATTTTCTTCTCACGGGGACCTCAGAAGTTGCTAAATATCTGTCGAAAGTGTCCTGAAATTTAATGACAAATTTTTTCTCTTCATTTTTCTTTTATCTAATGTCACATTGATCATATTCAACAACTGTTGATATAACCATGTGGAGAAAATTAAACTGTCCACTAAAAAATTTTTAGAATTATTTCGGACTTGAAAATATTTTGCTATAAAAACTAAAAAAAATAAAAAATCACTTAACTTTTATCGCGTCCCAAGCATTCCCGCCTTAAGCAAATAAAGGTCAAACTAAGGGTAAATTTAAATAGGAGGGCGAAGAGAGGTAAACGCAAGGAAACAAAAAATAAGTTCAAACAATATCTCGGTTGCTGGAGCATCGCCAAAATAGTCTCATCCACTGGAGCGGTTTTTAAAACTACATTTACTCAGTAATTACATGTTTGTAGTCGTATAAAATAACAAATCAAGAGGCATTCTTTTTTACATTATGAGGCTCTATAAATGGCTGAAATTGTTTCTAAGTTAAAGCCGTAATAAGTGTCAGACCAAATCCCCCCACCCCTCCACCCAGTCGACAAACCCCCTCCCCCCATCCAACCAACCGCTCTTGGCTTAAAAACAAAACAAAACCAAACAAAATACTAACTCCATCCATAACCATAGGCGATGAAGTGGGAAAAGGGAAAGGGGAAATGGGGTGGGGGTGAGGGGGAATTTTGAACGTGGATCACAGCTTTGCTCAAGTAATTTCCTATGAGTATGTTTGACACAATGGTAAGGAGGGTGTCTCAGACAATATACATCCGCATTAGCGCTTAGAGTTAATGGTTTAAACCACACTGCTAAATTAAGGTGAGTTCGACACTTTATCTCAGTCGGTAGTTAGTCTGTCTACTGAGATAGAGGTCCCGGGTTTGATTCCAAGCATGGTAAAACAAATATAATCGGTGAAATGTGGGCTAATCTTTCACAGTGATGAATTAACGGTCGGGGGCTGTATGTTGTGTTTGTTATAGATTTAGGTTAGTTAATAAATCGTGTGGTGACATAATGGTCTAGGGGTAAGGTGTCAATACTTCTGTCCTGGATGTCCGAGGTTCAATCCTCGGTCCCGGCACAGATTTATCTGATTACCAAACCCTTCCTTCATCTCTTACAAGTCGTGTATTAATCACAACTTGTGAATGTGAGGAATGCCAGGCCTCCACCGTGGTTCGTATTCCACGTCAAACTGAGGGCCTCTATTTTATTTCACAATCATCCTACCATTACACATTAATATAAGTGCGTACAACCCGAACGGGTAGTAAGATGCGGTGCTAGTAATAATAATAATAATACTCCCTTGTGAGGCGGGGTTTAGAATAGTGCCGCAGTAACTCTTACTTGTCTTGAGAGGCGACTTAGAGGGGAGGCTTATGTGCAGGACGTACCTCGTGTAGGACAAACCTATCCTATATCTTTCCTTTCAACTTCTTTATTCCTCCCTCCATCTCTCTCTCGCGTTCCTTCTTCTCCTTTCTCTTTCTATCCTACCTTCTTCTCCCTTCTATTTCTTTCCTTCCTGCTTCTCCCTTATCTTTCTTTCCTTCCTTCTCCTCCCTTCTCTATCTTTCCTTCTTTTTCTTTCTTTCCCAACTTGTTTCTTCCCTTCCCCTGCCGTTCAGTTCTGCACGGAGGCTTTTAGGCCCCCCCGTTGACGACCTCGGCAGCTAGCACGGCTCTACTTGGACGATTATTGGATACCACCGCTTTTGAGCTCCTTCATGAAAGTGTGCCGGTTGTAATATCTTAGTAGAATGGCCTTAGGGATGACCATAACCGGGTACCCTACATTGAGAAAAGACCGGTTCCGTTCATGAGGGTCCGGACGTAAAATTGGTACTTTCCTGTACCCACTTTCTGCGATGACTTATCTTCTTGCGATGCCTCATGAGAAGGTTGTCATGTGTGTCATGTGTGGCCTCTCGGCGGGGGAGTTAACAGGGCCTCATGTGGTATAACCAACTTGGATCACCCTGGGTCTACGATCCGAGTATTGTGCAGGTTGTCCCAAAAATGGCATGGCCAACTCTTTTGTCGCAGCTGACACCGTACAGCCAAATGCTTCTGGCATCTCACTGCCTGGACTTTTCCAGGGCCATAATTAAGAAAAGAGGAGAAAAAGGTAAAGGCCATCTAGACCAACTTTGACAATTCAGGAAGTGGTGAGGCCTCAGCCCCACTTCCTGGTAATATCTCGAGTGGAGAATAATGAGAGCCATAAGCGCGATAGCCCATTTACCCCATAAAAGAGTGATAAATAATGCAGTTCGATCAGATGCTGCTATAATAATACTGTGTAGTTGGATGATTTTAAAACAGACCACAATTGACATTCAGTCGAACAACATCTTGGAAATATCTGAAATACCTGTGAGTGACAAGACTATAATAAAGGTGAAGGTGGAGCCACACAGGTTCCTCAATGTTTGCTAAGGAAGGGTCACTTTTTTTTTACCTTGACTGCGTGCGTATTGAGGAGATCTGTGAGGGTCTAAATCCTCAGAATGTCACCGAAGTATATATAATCACCACTAAAAGGAACGGTACAGTAAAGAAAACCGACACGTATATCCTATCCTTCACAACTACTACTCTACCAAAGGAGGTCCGAGCTGGCGTCCACGTGCTTAGGGTCTGGCCGTATGTCCCCAATCCTCGGCGCTGTTTTCAGTGCCATTAATTTGGGTATAGCAAGCTGCGATGCCATGGTAAGCCAAACAGTGTGGATTGTGGACAGGAGGCTCACGCTACGCCGTGCGAGTCTCGTAATATCTGCGTAAACTGCGAAGGTCCACATTCTGCCTGGTCTCGGTCTGTTCCGAATTGGAAAGGGGAGAAAAAAAGTATTGGAGATCCAAACAGAAAAGAAGATCCCTTATGCCCAGGCACGCAAATAGTATACTTCACTGCAAGCTCCAATATTTCAGACATCTTACAACTAAATCTTTAGCCAAAATATCAATTGTCCTAGTTGCCATTGCGCAGTTAATATCTCAAAGACACCTTCACAAGTCGTGCCATTGGTCTCTGTTCAAGATACATATAATCATAATGTGTCAATTACGGTGTCAACGAACTTATTATGGGAGGAGTCACCTACATAGAGGCCACCTCCACCACTTGTAGCCCCTAGGAGTCCTCCTCGGGGAACGGCCCCAAACCCCCCTCGGGTAACCAAATTACGTGCGGCCATTGTTGGTTCACCCACTATAGTCCTTGGGTCTTCAAAGTTAGTAGTTGGTGGCGGAATAGGATACCCCGCAAAGGTGAGTCCCACTGGTGCTAAGAGGAAAGCCTCATCGAGGGACCGCTGATACTATTTTGAACAAAAGATCGTCAAAGGCAATAACAAAGCCTTCGCGCAAGGATTCAACACCCCAGTCTTTCATGGAGAAACAAAAGCCTCTCTTGAAACGGGAGGTCCAGGAGAGACTTGGAAAGGCAAAAGGGCATAAAAAGTCCTTAAATCAATTTTGATTTTTATGCGATAGTGTTATGGATATCGTGGATGAATAAATTGTATATTAATCAATAATGTATTTACCACAAAGGAATTGTAGGGTGCTTTATGTTCGTGTAGAGGAAATTAAATTACTCATTTCTTCCCTGTATCCCTCCATCCTGTGTTTGCAGGCGACCCACTTCCACCCAACTGACAACTCGATGCTTCTTGGGTAGGATATATTATATCGTACCAACAAGCAATTCTTTGATCGGGCTAGCGGAAGTGTGGCTATACTCGCACGTAGAAATATATATAATAAGTCTATAAATATTTTATCTAATCTCCAAGTGTTTAATGTCAGAGTTTCCCTTCCGATGGAGGTGATATTATGCTGCATCTACCTCCCACCAGGTGGACGTGCTTCAAAGAGAAGACTAGAGGCCCTCTTTATACAACTTACCGCCCCTTACATCATCTTAAGGGATTTTAACGCACATAGCCTGATGTGGGGGTCTAATTCTACAGATATCCGTGAGAGAATGGTAGAGGATATTCTTGTCTCGATAAATCTGTTGTTAATTAACACCAGGACCCAGATACACTTATCCACCTCTAATGGTGTATCCTCTGCCATCGACCTTACTTTGTGTATCCCCGGGATCGCCATTCACTTCCTTTAGGAGGTTCACTCGGACTTATATAGCAGAGATCATTTGCCCATTCTGCTTTCATCACTTCAAGATCATCCCGGTATAGCACGGGTACCACAATGGCTGCTTAAACGCGCTGACTAGGATGAATTTCATAAGCTCGCCGTATTTTATGAACCCCATTCTCCTGATGTCGATGTTAGGGTGGAACATTTTACTTCGATGGTCATCTTAGTGGCGAGGGCTTCCATCCCCAAATCCTCGCCTAATCCGTGCCACGGCCTGTTTTCTGGTGGAACGTGGAGTGTTGGTTGGCTATTTCTAACCGTAGAAGGGTACAAAGTCTATTTCATCGACGTCCCACTTTGGAGAATCTGGAGTCATTCCAGGCTCTACGTGCCTAAGCTCGCCGTATCATTCGATAAAGCATAAGAGAGTATCGAATACAGTTTATTTCTACCCTAACAATTTCTACTTACACAACTAAGGTTTGCGATAGTATTCGTAAATTACCTAATAGTAAAAACTCAATAAATAATATACCTGCCCTAATGTCTAAAGGTTCGCTTGTCTCCTCCCCTGTGGAGGTCGTCAATTTTTGCCATCATATCTATCACTGTAAACTACTCTAACGAGTTCGCGAAAATAAGCGGAGAATCGAGCGCCATACTATTAACTTTTGTCAGAGTCGGGGGTAGTCTAAAACTCCCTCCTTACCATGGATGAACTGATCTATACCCTGTCCCAGGTGGGCAGTCCGGCCCTGATGATATTCATTATGAAATGTTGCGCCAGATACCCTCTGCTGGATGGGTGATTCTCTTAGACCTCTACAATAGTGTTTGGGAATATCGTCAGTTCCCAACACTGTGGAGGCAATCAACCGTTATCCCTATACATAAAAGTGGGAAGGATAAATTAGAGACAACTAGCTATAGACCGATAGCCTTAACTAGTTGTGTTTGCAAAATATTTAAAAAATAATCAATAAACAATTAACATGGTATTCAGAATCCTGTAATCTGCTATCCGATATTCAATGTGGTTTTTACCGTAGCCGATCCACGGAAAATCATATCGTCCTTCTCGATATGGCTGTTCGTGATGCCTCTCTCCACAAACAGCGTCTTTTGGCTATCTTTTTTGATTTTGAGAAAGAGTTCGACACCACCTGGCAGTACGGCATTTTAAAGACTCTTTTTAATCGGAGGTTCCGAGGGAACCTCCCTGTTTTTATAGATAATTTTATGTCAGATAGACACTTACGGATAAGGTTGAATAGCACCCTATCCGATGATTTTATTCAAGAAAATGGGGTGCCTCAAGGTAGTATTTTAACCTGTACGTTGCTCGCTATTGCGATAAATAGCATTGCGGAAAAGTGTGCTTATTTGTTGTTCATGATTTTTGTAGATGACTACACAATTTATTGCAGTTCGTCGTGGCTCCATAGGGCTGAATGGCAGATTCAACTATCTGTAAACAATCTATGGATGTGGACATCGTGTAATGACTTTCACTTCTCCGCAACCAAGACAGTGTTCGTCCGCTTCCATAGATTACGCGGAATACAGCCAGCCCCCAATATTCTAATGAACCACGTTGTTTTACCAGTCTCAGTGAACGTAAGGTTTAGGAGACTTTTATTTGATTTTAAGCTAAAGTGGATCTCCCACATCAAAGACCTGAAGGCGAGGTGTGTAAAAGCACTCAATCTGCTTAAAGTGGTTAGTGGTCGCTCTCGAGGTGCTGGTAGGGAAACCTTGATGAGTCTTTATAGGGCCTTGGTGATCCAAACTTGTTTATGCTAGCTTTGTTGATGGTTTGGCTAGACCTTTGGCGTTAAAGATGCTAGATAGCGTCCACTACGCTGGCATACGACTGTCTACTGGTGCTTTTACTACCAGTCCAGTCGTCATCATCTGTGCCGACACCGGTGAGCCCCCTCTTTATTATTGGCGGTCCTATCTGCTGGCATCTTACATGTCGAAACTACATTGTATTGCAAAGCACGTTGCATACCGTCCGGTGTTCCATCCACCCAACCGTGTCTTGTATGAAACCAAATGGCGTAGTGCAAGGCCAGTGTGGATCCGAATGCTATTGGTTCTCGACATTTTTGGGATAGTCCTGGCAAAGGCTATCCCCGCAACTCAAGGTAAAGTTTATCTCTGGAAGATACGCCTGCCTCAATTCCATTTTGATCTTGAGTTCCCTAAATCAACCACCCCGCCTATTATATATGAGAGGACCTTTAACGAGCTCCTCTCCACTTGCTTTCAGGGCTTTAAGCGTATATACACGGATGGTTCAAAGTGTGGGGCCTTCGTGGGATACACCTTCGTTGTGGAGGGAAACAATTTTAAATTTGCTAGAATTATACGCCATTTTTATATCTTTATGTTTTGTTTATAGAAATTGTCACCGTTCTGTTATCATCTGCACGGATTCCATGAGTGCTCTGTTGGCATTGTCCACTCTCTACTCTTGGAATCCCCTCGTGCAGATGATACATAAAAAAAATTAAAATTGATTAATTAAGCATCCGGCTCACCTTTTGCTGGATTCCTGGTAAGACTGGTCTTTCCGGAAATGAAATGTCGAACCAGGCGGCCTGCCTCAAGAGGCGAATCTGGGTGTCGTGTTTTTAAATCTAAAGGGTTATGTTCGGTGCGGGGTCTTACGCACCTGGCATGAGCAGTTGGTTTCAACACCTAATTAGAACAAACTGCGGTCCATCAAGAAACGGTGTGTCGTGGTGGCCCTCTTCTATAAGAAAGTCCAGAAGAGAGGTCAGCGTGACAAGACTCCGCGTCGGACATATATTTCTAACCCATGGATTTATATTAACCTACCTTCAGTGTGAGAATTTTGCGATTCTCCCCTTAGTGTGTACCACCTTTTGGTGGAGTGTCGAGAGTATGCCCCTATTCGCCTGGCTTTTGATTTTAAAGGTGACTTTCGTAAAGCGACTCATCTGGACTTTATCTCATTTTGAGACCTTTTTAATAGTTTAGTATACTTTAATACATGTTGGTTTGGTCTTTTTAACAATTTTAGTATACTCGAACATGTTTGTTTTGTCTTTAAAACAGATTATTATTTTAACATATTTGTCTTGTCTTTATTAACCCATACATTATTTTAGTATGTTTGTTTGGTCTTTTATAAAGACAGGTGAATAATATGACCCTCTCCTATGGAGATTTTACTATGTATTTATATTGTGTTAAGGCCCTAATGTTCTCATTGTGTGGATGGTCCTCTAAATACTAATAATAATACTACTAATAATAATAAATTTTGTGCTGATATAATCAGTCTATTATGAAAGTGCACGTTAAATACCTCAAAAAAATGTAAGAATGAATATTATTATTATTATTATTATTATTATTAGCACCGTGTCTTACTACCCGTTCGGGTTATACGCACTTACGCTAATGTGTAATGGTAGGGTGATTGTGAGATAAAACGAAGGACCTACAGTTTAACGTGGAATCCGAACCACGGTGGAGGCCTGTTATTCCTCACATTCACAAGATGTCTTGTCAGAGGTGAAGGAAGGGTTTGGTAATCAGATAAATATTTGCCGGGACCAAGGATTGAACCCCGGCCGCCGTAAGAATGAATAAAATCCCATTTATAAACCGGGTAGTTTTCATAACATGCCTCTAACAGTATTTAATATTATATACTAACGCATCACCACTAACTAAAAAATGATGGCATTGTTTTGTCGCCAGCTCCGGAAGTTCTGATTGTGGACGATCAAGGACAGCCCGTCTATGAAAAGTTTTACGAGGAAGACAGCACCATTCAACTGGACTGCATTGTGCGACACGTCAGTATGACGTCATCGGTGGTCAACTGGCTTCACGAGTACAGTCAGCTGAACTACGACACTACCAGAGGGGGTATCAGGTCAGTATGACGTCATCTTTGTTTAATTAACTGGTCCCAACGACAGGCCTAGCCAGCCAGCCAGCAGTGGAAAATATATGGCTTGAATAAAAAACTGACTCAAGCCAAAGGCTGGAAACAGTAATGGATGTAAATTAAATTAAATTAAATCAATTGATGTTGAAGTGTCTTTAAGATCGAAAACATATTTCCCCTTTACTGCTACTGGGATAAAACTCTTAAGTTAAAACAAACCACCTTGGTGGTCACGCCAACCCAATGTCAGCATCGTATATTCTGGTTTGTTGGTGGTATACCGGCAGAGTTCTGAGGGTTTTTTATACTAAATAGTGTAACGTGGGGCTCGCGTGACCTGGCAGGGTCACGGGTTGCTCACACGTGACCGTGTGAACCACGAGTTCTATTAGAGGTGTTGGGGTATGCTGCTGACTAAACACGTATGAAAATGCTCACGGAAATATTTAAGGTTTTGATTATTAAAATTACCACATGCGTACACACACTGATTAACTATATATATATATATATATATCTCTAAATTAATTATAGCTAAACAAGTCATTAAGTAAAATAAAAAGAGTCTTAATCAAGTTTGTAAATTAATAAACTAATAGAACACATAGAGATATAAGTAAATTAAATAAACAAATTGACAACAATAAAACACCTAATAACTATTAAAATATTTAAAAACAGTCACAAAATGGTTAATTAAAACAGTAGTCCACAGTAACAATAAATGTATACATCACCCGTGTACTTAGGCCAACACTTGTCCCGCACACGATACACTGCGATGACCCGCGATACACAGACTGGACTGACACGCTGGTCCGCACATTGGACACGCCGGTGCACACACGCTGGTCCACTCCCGGTCTCACTGGTTCAGAACCAAGAACTGAGCACACCTGGCTACTGCTGAGCGTGTATATATAGGGGTGGTGCCAGCTAAGGGTCTCGAATCCTCCACTTATAGAATTAAAAGGATCCAGACCCCTCCAGACGTGTCTCCCCTCCCCCGTCCCCTCTAATCCCCCAGTCAAGTGAGAAGGCCGCTGACTACCTGCCAGACAGGGAGGGAGACAGAGAGAACTAGGAGCGCAGTCAGTTTAAACAAAGATAGCGTGCTGGTCCCGTTGTTAAAAACACTAATCTTGTTACAATAGTTTAACGTTCTTTCCGCACACAAAAGCAGGTACATTTCTTATTTACTATACCTTCCTTATTCCCACATCAGGATGGGTAGTAAGACGTGGAACATACTTTCTCATTCCTTTACCTAACACTGTAGACACTTAATTAAAACTCGTTACATATGTGAAAAAAAAAAAAAACTGTTGCACAGACAAAATCGAATAAAGAGCATCACACTCCTATAAATAGAGTAAACAAAATAATATAAACTTTCACAGAAACATGTTTAGAGAAAATAAACTTCACTGTTCACCTAACTACACAACAATCAACTCCCCATTTTCCAGACTTCCATTAAAAAAAATATATTTGCTTGTAGCTCGGAAACTATTGATATTATAAAAAATATATTTCAATATTATAGATTTTTATATTTTGAATAAGGTGACCTGGCGGTCTAGGGGTAAGGTGTCATATTTTTATGCTGGCGGCTGGGGTTCACTCCTCGGTCCCGGCACAGATTTATCTGATTGCCAAACCCTTCCTTCACCTCTGACAAGACATCTTGTGAATGTGGGGAATGCCAGGCCTCCACCGTGGTTCGGATTCCACGTTAAACTGTAGGTCCTCCATTTCATCTCACAATCACCCTACCATTACACATTAGCGTAAGTGCGTATAACCCGAACGGGTAGTAAGACGCGGTGCTAATAATAATAATAATAATAATAATATATTATGAATAATATTACAACTCTTTATTTATAAATATCGCGCATATTAAAGAGTTGCAAAGATATGATCAAATTTGGGGATATCCAACTATGTAAAATACCCTCTAAAGCTTGATTCACACGCTAAGCAAAAACGGAGAGAATAATCTGCTCAATTGGAGCATCAATTACCCCACTTCCCGCTGACGGGTTATTTCAGATAGCCTCACAACATCCAGCGAAGCTGTTTGCTTGCTTCGTGCTCTACAACGCATGCGCACTGATTTGAAATGGTCGGTTCTGAGATTTGATTGGTTCTCTCACGCCGAAGATTATCAGGCAGAACGGACTAAGTAGAGATGAGTTTAATTCTAATAGAACAGCTCGCGTCGTTGAGGCGGAGATCTTGTGATTGGATTAGAGATCGTCACGTGACCACGTTTCGCTCCTGCGCTTGTTTTTCGACGAACGTGTGACTCCAAATTAAGGCATTTTTACCGAAAAAAACCCAACCGAATGAGATGCGCTATTTTGTTTGAAATTTTAAACAGTGTCTAGATAATAAATTTAATAAAAAAGAGTTTTAGTCAATTTCTAGAAAATCTATTTGATTTATTTTTGTCCTCAGATAAACTACCCTTAATTTTAGGGTTAAACAGTTAATTCCATAAACACTTTTTAGAACCCTGGACACCAAGTTTTACCCTGATCAGTAAAATGGTTTCAGCTCTAACCCAAGATACAGACAGACAGACAGACAGAAAGATATACAAACAAACAGAATCGTAAAAATAACTTTACCAGGTTTAACGGGTCATAAAACGTAAAGGGTGACCTGGCGGTCTAGAGGTAAGGTGTCAGACTTCTGTACTGGCGGCCGGGGTTCAATACTCGGTCCCGGCATAGATTTATCTGATTACCAAACCCTTCCTTCACCTCTGATAAGACATCTTGTGAATGTGTGAATGTGGGGAATTCCAGACCTCCACCGTGGTTCGGATTCCACGTTAAACTGTAGGTCCTCCATTTTATCTCACAATCACCCTAGCATTACACATTAGCGTAAGTGCGTACAACCCGAACGGGCAGTAAGACGTGGTGCTAATAATAATAATAATAATAATAACATAAAACGCAAACATTGATCAAAATTTCCAATACAATTTTTTCAACGATCACAATATTTTTTTCTTTATAAGGTTTCGCTGAAAATTGAAAATACTGGATTAGCTTACTTTACTGTCCTTTAAATTATCTCTGGCTGATGATCTTTGCCTTTCTTGATTAAAAAAACTACTAACTTAATTACGCTCCCAAGAGTTATCTAATTAGGATCTCACAGAGAGGTTACATAAAATGAAGTCGGTGATGCACCCTAATTACCATTCCTTGAATCACTTAGCTCAAACCACGCCTTAGAGATAGAGCCCAGCACCGTATATCTATGTAGAGTTTGTTAAATAAAGTTACTCGTTCAATTAATTGTCCAACAAGAATGTTTAACTTTATGGGGTTACTCCATTTTTTATATTTTATTTTTAAAACACCATTTATCAACTCGCTTGGAAAAGAGGTTCTCATAAAAGAAGAAGAGTTAATTGAGTCACCACATTAGTAATATTTCATTATTTTAAAAGGATTTTTAAAAATTAAAACGTACCATACTGTAATGGAAATATTCATTCGAAGAGAGAAGCAAATGTAAACTTTAATCATTTAATACAAATTAATTAAATTGTATTTTTAAAGTATAAAGTTTGGTTTAAAATTTAGGGAAAAAAACAGAAACAATATTCACGTCTAATATTTATTATTATTATTATTATTATTATTATTATTATTATTATTAGCACCGCGTCATACTACCCGTTCGGTTTATACGCACTTACGCTAATGTGTAATGGTAGGTTGATTATGAGATGAAATGGGGGAACTACAGTTTAACGTGGAATCCGAACCACGGTGGAGGCCTGGCATTCCCCACATTCACAAGATGTCTTGTCAGAGGTGAAGGAAGGGTTTGAAATTTAGATAAATCTGTGCCGGGACTGAGGATTGAACCCTGGACCCCCAACACAGAAGTGCGACACCCTACCCCTAGACCACCAGGTCACCGTCTAACAGTTACTAAACAGTATTTTAACACCGGATGGTGATTCAACTTCATCCATTACGTAAACTTGGCTCGATTCATATATGTCAGCATAAAATAATGTAGTCCACTTTGTTTACTTTTCTAAGCCTTTCTCTTTAATTAGATAAACTTATTGAATAATTTACAAATAAATGGTACAGTAGCGTTATGTGACATCTCACCTTGCTTTCGAGGAATATAAAACTCCGAATTTAGGGTGTTCGGAAACAAGGTTCTTAGGAAGATATTTTGTCGAAAAAGGGATGAAAATACTTGGAGGTGGAGCAGGTAGCACTAATGATGAGTTACATACCCTGTATTCATCATAAGCAATTTGTTGATATTGTTATATCCCCCAAGCTACGGTGGACAGGAGATGCAGCGTGAATGGAAAAATCTAGAATCTTGTTCACAACTGTGAAACCAAATTGTAAGAGACCATTGGGAAGATCTAGACAGAGATGGAAGTATAACATTAGAATGTACCTGAAAGAGTTAGGGTGTAATGAGGTGGACAGGATAGAACTATCTCAAGATAGGGGTACGGTGTAATGAGGTGTACTATATTAAGAGATAGATAGGGTGTAATGAGGTGGACTGGGCAGAACTTTCACACTTGATACATCCAAAAGATACATAAAATTTCTAAAATTAAGTAACTTTTGCTGTTGGAAATTAATCCCAAGTGAGACATGGCCACCCCAACTTTCCTCTCGATGTAGATCGTCAACATATCAAAATAAATTAATCTTTTATTTATAAAAAAAGATAAAATTAAAAATGTAGAAAGGGTTCGTTACAGAAACGAGGCGACAACATTTAATATTTAACGAAGTTTAAAATTTAACTATGTCCCCAAAAGGGATGGGAGCTCTATTTGAGCAGCCGTGTGGGTCTAAAAAAAAAAAAAAGAGGGAGGGGTCGTGTTCCTGGTGGACTACCCTCTTTCCTTCTTCCCCTCCCTTCTCTGTAGACCACTTTTTGAGTACGTACTCTTGTAATTACCCTAATTGAACGCTGCGTCGACTCGAACTTAGCGGTTGAAACCTTAACGAGTGAGAGAGAAAGAGAAAAATCCTGGAAATTTGCTTCAGATACAAGGATCTCTCTCTCTCTTTCTCCCACACACACACACACACACACACACACACACACACACACACACACAAGTTTTAAAAACTTTTTGGAGTAATTTACCTTCTCCAATTACAACCATATCCAAGCTAAAATAAATAAACTTATTTTACTACGTAATAAATACATATATTATTAAATATTATTAAATGCAGCACAATTCATAAAATACATACATATGGTTCGGATTCCACGTTAAACTGTAGTTCCCCCATTTCATCTCATAATCAACCTACCATTACACATTAGCGTAATATAAACCGAACGGGTAGTAAGACGCGGTGCTAATAATAATAATAATAATAATAATAATATTTAAAAACATGTTTTGAATAAACTAGCTTTAAGTCCTCATAAAAACAAACCTAGAATTTTGTAAATCACATTGTATACTCATTATATTTATATATATACGTTTTAAACTAATTAATTTAAAAAATAGTTTTTACAAATTTCATATTTTAAAAAGTAGGTTATTTATAAACCACCCTAAACTTATTTGTAGTTTGTGAAAATAAAAGTATATTCCTATCTATCAAGAAAATCTATTCCCATGTAGCTATGTTGAACTCTATCTTCAAGGTCAATTTAGAAAAATTTCAACTTTTTTTTACTGTCGCAAGTAAACTAGCCGTAAATTAACTTATTTTATAAATATAAATTTTTCATGTAAAATATTCCTTCAATACAAATTTTGACAAATCTTTAAGGGTTAAAAAAATTACAAAATATATCATTTATCAGTAAACTATTAAAAATGATATTTTTAGAAAAACTAATATGTTAAATTATTTATAATGTAAAAAAACTCTAACAAATACCCACTTTGAATCAAATTGCTAAAGAATATATTTTAGATATTCAAATTTTAAAAAAATCAGTAAACTACCCTCAAACGAATACCTCACCCTTACCCCATAAAAAGTACATAGTTTATCTTTGTGATGTTAAAGACACACCCGATATACATTTTAAACAAAATCGTTGGAGCATTTTAAAAAAATATATTGAAATTTGTTAAATAATTTATCAGTAAAATACCCTTTAAGAAATTTTTACCATAAAATCAGGTATTCAGTGTTGGAAGCTCAAACACTCTTTAAATATTCCTTTTAAACAAAATCGTTAGAGCCATCTTCGAAAAAATGTGTAATTCAAAACTCTCACTCATCATTAATTTATTCTTAATTTTAGAGTTAGGGTCAAAATAAAAAGTAAAATCTACTATTCTAGATTCAGACATAAAACGTGAAGATTCATCATAATCTCAAGGTCAAAATATTCACGACAATACTTTTTCTTGATATTAGAAAAAACAACATAAATCCATATTTGAAATTGTCATCCACTTATATTTATTTACGCTTTCTTCTATTTAATTTAAACTATACATATATTTATATAAGAATTATATATTTAAATTATATAAATAAATATAAAATATAGAATAAAAAATTGATAAAATAATCGGAGTGTATAGCTTACATATATAAAAATGGACAATATCGGTCAAATTTGGCGGCTAAAAATGCATGGCTTAGCGTAAGGATTCGTGAGAGTACATCTATAGAAGCGACACCGTATTAATAACAGTATCTAACATTAACATAATTTCTTCTTTAGTTAACTAACACTTCGAAACATTTGATACTCAGCTGTCACTTTTGATGTGTATTATTAATACTTATAAAAATAGAATTATATTATTGCCAATGTTAAACTGAATAATTATTTTTGTATTTTCTAAAAGGTCCTGTCTTACGTATTCTTAATGAAGTAACTGATTTAACTGTAAAATAAGGTTCTTAATATCATACTATAAAGTGTTTGGAAAATCATAGCACAAACTGGACATATAATTTGTTTGAAACAAAAGTAACACAATATNATATATATATATATATACAATTACATACGGAAAACTATGGTAGTACCATTAAATGGTATTTAAATCTTCGTCGTATAGCACCGGGAGAACAAATCTGTTCAAGCATGCGTGTACAACAAATCTCTTAGGAGTTAGCCCAACGGAATTTAACATGTAATAATGACAAGCACTTTCTGTGATATAGTACCGTTAATAACGACACTCAGAACGTATACTCATTTCTAGATGGACTGTAATTTCCATCGTGTTTCTCTTAAGTGCATGTATATCTAATGTTGACTTGTTGCAGTGTGAAGACTGACTTGACGGAGGAGGGTGCTAACAGCTCTCTGTCAGTGGCCAGGGTCACAAAACAAGACACAGGCAACTACACTTGTTCTATTTCCTCCACAGAGTTCGCCGTGGTCTACGTTCACGTACTTCAGGGTGAGACAATTGATATCTACTTCTTCTGGGTACTACTACTATGGCAGAAAATTGAAACTGTTCGAAAATATGCTTCAGTAAATAAAAACTGAAATTGGGTTTTTTATTAAATTAGTTTGTTATGTGTTAATTTACAGTCAACTTAACTATTTAATAAAAGTATTTACAAAATATATATTTAACATTTTGAATTTTTATCATTTGAATACACACAATGTTCATATCTAAGTGCGTGCATGAATGAATATACATATGCTATACACTGAAGAGACCGCTAACACCTGTAATGAAATAAGATGCAATACTACAAACATCACTGTGAAACCAATTGCATGTAATAACATACAGGGGTTACGGAGACTCTTAACGCCGTGAGATGAAACAGGACGCAATACTGTCAACATATCTGTGTAGCAGAATGTATGTATTAATTTACAGGGGTTCTAGAGTCTCCTAACGCCGTGAGATGAAACATGAGGCAATACTACCAACATTAATGTGCATCATTTTGCAGTTAATAATAATCAGGGGATATGGTGAGACTTATAACGCCATGAGATGAAACTAGATGTAATATTTACCTACATATCTTTGTTCTATATTGGAATTTATATAAAATTAATGATATCACTTATGAACGGTCTGCACTTATAATGAAGGTCCTAACATCATTTTATTTACCACCCTTGAGGCAATAGATGTGTTTTGTTTTTTAATATCTTGTTGAGAGAAATATTTGTGATCTTTATAAATAGTTCTTGAAATGTAAATAGAATGATTTACAAAATCGTTTGTAGTGCAAAACTTTGGATATCTAATTTTATTGTAGAATATAATTATTAGAATCAACGATACCATATTTAAATTGGTTTTGAAGGCTTTCGCGGTTGGCGTTTGATTTGAAACTATTGCTTCTGCGGTTAAGCCGCATCGAGGGTGGGGAGGGGGAAATAACTTCTGGCGTTTCGGCTGAAGTTATATCCTAGATTACGGATGTTATAACTACAGCATAACGTCGGAAGTTAATTTCCTTCAATGCAGCTCAACGATAAAAACATTCAAATCAAATACATTGTCAATGATAATTACAAAAGATAGATTGTTATTTATTGATTACAAAAACTTTTTAGCGGCCATCCATAAACTACGTAACGCTATTGAGAGGGGTTGCGGGGAAGCTATAGTACAGGCATGGTGTCACAAGGGGGAGGGGGGGGGAGTGACTGGAGGAAAGGTAAAACAAAAGGTAAGAAATAAATGGTATGGTTCACCGCACAGATTTCATCTTCTATCTTAAAAATATAGAGACATTTACTTAAAAAAAACTCGTAAGATGTATGAATAAATATTCCACCAAAGAGCATACATTAAATAATATACACTGTTACAGAAACATATATATATTATTTTTTTTCATTGGGATCTTTGATATGTGAATTGATTGTTTTGCTCTTAAGTGGATAAATATATTCCTATTTAATGAATGTTCCTGTAACAGTGTATATTATTTCATGTATATTCCATTCACGGTAGGAATTACTTTCTGAAAGGTCTTTTTTCCTACCAATATCCTACTATATAGTAGATTTATGGTAGGGAAAAAGGCCTCTCAGAAGTCAATTCCTACGGTGAATGGAATATATGCTCTTTGGTGGAATATTTATGCATACATCTTATAGCTCAGAAACTATTGTTTAAAAAAAATATATTCCAAATAATTATTTTTACTTTTAATAGTTCTACAATTTTAAAATGATAAGCTATTTTGTATCTCAAATAGTTGCTGATATTAGATCAAAATTGAAATTTTTCTTATTTTTCTTTATTTTCATGAAGAAATTATAGTTTCCATTTTGTCTTTAATGTTAAAAAAATATCGAGATACCAAAAATTAAACAAAATTGTTCGAGCCAACTTCGAATTAATCGATTAATTTTTTATTTTCTCCATCAGCAAACTACCCTTATTCTTATGGTTGGACATTTAATTCCAAATATTCTTCAGGGGAACCTTATGAGAACCCCAGATAATAAGTTTTTAACACGATTGGTAAAATAGTTTTGGCTCTAGGCCGAGATACAAACATACAAATGGCATCACGAAAACAACATTTTTGGTCTCAAGGGCTATGAAACGTCGACATTTATCAAAATAATATTGAGTTAAATTCTTTTTAGAGTTCACACTATTTATTTCTCTGAGTTGAGATAAATTGAAGAGCGTTACGTAGTTATGGATGACCTTTAAGACATTATTTATCCACCACAAACATTTCAACGGTAGATAAAACCCCCACCACTGAGATAGTCCTCCTGTTTCTGTGTCCCAGGAGAGAGTTTGGCAGAACTTCACCATGGAAACCAGGGCTGTCCCACTTGGCTCTCCACTGCCTCACTTATCCAGGTGGGGTTAGTTCTCCTTCTATCCACCAGCTGAGCCACGCCCTCTACAACCTGCCCCACATATCATATACTGTGCCTGGATAGTCCGTAGCAGTCGATGGGGCCACCTCGCAGGAGAGTTTCGGTATACTTGACACGCCCAGCACATTTTGTGTGAGCACCGCAATGGAAAGAAGCCGGAACATTTTGTGTGAGGACCATAAAGGAGAGAAGTTGGAACATCTCGTGTGAGAACTATAATGGAGAGAAGTTGGAACATCTTGTGTGAGAACTATAATGGAGTGAAGTTGGAACATCTTGTGTGAGAACTATAATGAAGAGAAGTTGGAACAACTTGTGTGAGAACTATAATGGAGAGAAGTTGGAATATTTCGTGTGAGAACTATAATGGAGAGAAGTTGGAACAACTTGTGTGAGAACTATAATGGAGAGAAGTTGGAATATTTCATGTGAGAACCATAATGGATAGAAGTTGGAACATCTGGTGTGAGAACTATAATGGAGAGAAGTTGGAACATCTCGTGTGAGAACCATAATAGAGAAAAGTTGGAACATCTCGTATGAGAACCATAATGGATAGAAGTTGGAATATCTTGTATGAGAACTATAATGGAGAGAAGTTGGAACATCTCGTGTGAAAACTATAATGGAGAGAAGTTGGAACATCTCGTGTGAGAACCATAATGGAGAGAAGTTGGAACATCTTGTGTGAGAACTATAATGGAGAGAAGTTGGAACATCTCGTGTGAGAACCATAATGGAGAGAAGTTGGAACATCTTGTGTGAGAACTATAATGGAGAGAAGTTGGAACATATTGTGTGAGAACTATAATGGAGTGAAGTTGGAACATCTTGTGTGAGAACTATAATGGAGAGAAGTTGGAACATCTTGTGGGAGAACTATAATGTAGAGAAGTTGGAACATCTCGTATGAGCACTATAATGGAGAGAAGTTGGAACATCTTGTGGGAGAACTGTAATGGAGAGAGGTTGGAACATCTTGTGGGAGAACTATAATGGAGAGAAGTTGGAACATCTTATGTGAGAACTATAATGGAGAGAAGTTGGAACATCTCTTGGGAGAACTATAATGGAGAGAATTTGGAACATCTCGTGTGAGAACTATAATGGAGAGAAGTTGGAATATCTTGTGTGAGAACTATAATGGAGATAAGTTGGAACATCTTGTGTGAGAACTATAATGGAGAGAAGTTGGAACATCTCGTATGAGAACCATATTGGAGAGAAGTTGGAACATCTCGTGTGAGAACCATAATGGAGAGAAGTTGGAACATCTCGTGTGAGAACTATAATGGAGAGAAGTTGGAACATCTTGTGTGAGAACTATAATGGAGAGAAGTTGGAACATATTGTGTGAGAACTATAATGGAGAGAAGTGGGAACATATTGTGTGAGAACATATAATGGAGAGAAGTTGGAACATATTGTGTGAGAACTATAATGGAGAGAAGTTGGAACATATTGTGTGAGAACTATAATGGAGAGAAGTTGGAACATCTCGTATGAGAACCATATTGGAGAGAAGTTGGAACATATTGTGTGAGAACTATAATGGAGAGAAGTGGGAACATATTGTGTGAGAACTATAATGGAGAGAAGTTGGAACATATTGTGTGAGAACTATAATGGAGAGAAGTGGGAACATATTGTGTGAGAACTATAATGGAGAGAAGTGGGAACATATTGTGTGAGAACTATAATAGAGAGAAGTTGGAACATCTTGTCTGAGCAAAGTGATTAATTCAAGTCGGCTATACAGTGGGAACACTGTAAGTAATTGAATTTGAGCATTTTATGTGAACATTAATTGAATAAATTAAATTTCAGCACTGTAACACTGTAATTTATTAAATCTGAATAACTAGTGTGAACACTGTAATTAATTAAATTCGAGTATCTTGTGTGAATACACTAATCAATTAAATTCGAGTATCTTGTGTGAACACAATAATCAATTATATTCCAGTATCTAGTGTGAACACGAATTAATTAAATCCTATCCTACTCAAATGTGGACGTTGCTATGAATTGTTTTCGAGTTTCTTGTGTAAACATTGAAATGAATTAAATTAACAACTAAAAGGCTTTATTATATCCTATAAACAATTTCACTCACGTGTTGAAAACACTAAAAATAATGTTTTATTGACCATAACAGTTTGTTGGTATAGTGTGATTTTTTTTTTTGGACCATATCCACTAGGAAATATTATATTTCCAGCCATTTTTATGAACATGACGAATATTACATTTAATTCTCAAACGAGACTAAACTGTGTTTTTTAAGAGGAATCGTTGGAAATGGAACATAATATAATATGTAACTGTAGTGTTTAGCGCTACTTCTAAAACCTTGGAACAACGCTAGTAAGATAAACAACGAAACATATATTCTGAGAGTAGGCCCACTCATTGAGGGGACAGCATTTGCATTCCTTGCTCTCATGAATTTTTATATAAAGTATTTTTTAATTTGTAAATAACTTATAGTACGTGTGTGTAAAAGTAGTACTCAGTATAATTTATCCCTGCAGATTTAAAATTTGTTGTGAACTTATGTGATTCACTTTGTTAAATTTTAATAATTTTATATACAAACAATGTTAAAAAATCTTAGATTATTACAACTTTTGTTTCTTGTTTATTTATATGTAAAAATATTAAATAAATTTAAAAAACACGAACATTTTTTAACCTAATAACTGAGGATAGTAAGTTTTATTGATTCGACAGTGTTTTTCTACTAAATTGTAACTTTCTATATTAAGATAATGTAATGAAGCAAAACATTGTTTATACAGATACATTTTCTTGTTAAGTACTGCTATCATTTTAATGTATTGATAATTTATTTTTGAGCTAACTGAAACATCCAATAAAAGTGTGTTCTTAAATTATTAAATTTTAAACCACTACCTTTTAATAAAAACAGCCAGTAAAATGTGTAAGAGTTTAATTAAAATAATTGCTAAAGTGTATTTAGAAGAAGTCAACTATGTAAAATATATTGTATGTATTGTAAGTATTTAATTTTATACAAAAAAAATTGAAATTAAAATATTTGGTTTGACTTCCGTATACAATATTTGTTGTTTTAAAACATATATTTTAATGGAAAAATAAATGTTAATATTGTGTTTAACCATCCTCCTCCTATCCTCCTAGATATTCAACAGACTGATATAATAATTACTTCTTCTCACGAATTTAATCAGATTGTCAAATAAAATAATATTATTTCTCAACAGAAAATCTATATTGGATAAAATAGTACGCTTCCAGGGAAAGGGGAAAGGGAGTAGACACGATACTTACAAACAAACACACACACACACATAATGTTTGGAGCATTGGTCTTAAAATATTGGTTTGGATCCTGGTGTGGTTGAACATTTTAGTGTTAAGTAATTTCATACGTGGTTATTTACAACCTAGTTTATTGAGTTTTTTTTCCACTGAATCTTGGCATCCGTCTAATATATCCTAGTTTTTAATTACACTAATAGTTATGGATTAATAAAGTAGGTTTTAAAAGAAATGTGCCCACATTTGAGTGAAGGAAGAGCAGGAAAACATTTAAGGTAAACCACAGTACACCCGAACCGAGATTCGAGTCCTGGCCTTCTCGTCAGTGGAGAACTAGACGGTCGTATTACAGTTGGGTCAGGAGTTCCTTCTCCAGAATTGTAAACAAGGCGCACTGATGTATAGTACGATTTTGGTAGGAAGAACAGTAGAAGTTAGTTACTAAAGTTACTAAAACAAGTTTAATATTTTCATACATCAAGTCATGTTATCTGCAATTGTCACTTTTGATAAATATAATCAATACCTATCAATTAAAACAAATAATATAGTAAAATGTTATCAATGTTGGCTGTAAAATAATATGTTTGAATTTTCTCTACTGTTCTTCCTACCAAAATCAGGGTATACTAACTCAGCCCAGGCTGTTGTGGCGCTCCATATTTAGGATGGTTTTAAATGTTTTCTCAAGCTGAGCTAAAAACAGCAAGTGGTGGATAGAAAGACACAACAAAATACTAAGATAGACTAGCCCAACCTAAACAAGCCTAGCCTAATATGGGCCACAAAGATTGGTGGGACTGAATTCATATTTACCTGTAGGTCTAGTAACTGTTATAGTCCTCCTGGTCAGTGATCGTGACCTAACTAAGATATAATCCTTCTGGTCAGTGATCGTTACCCAACTAAGCTATGACGATAATCCTCCTGGTCAATGATCGTGGCCCAACTAAACTATGACAATAATCCTCCTGGTCAATGATCGTAGCCCAACTGAACTATGACAATAATCCTCCGGGTCAATGATCGTGGCCCAACTAAACTATGACAATAATCCTCCTGGTCAATGATCGTGGCCCAACTGAGCTATGTCGATAATCCTCCTGGTCAATGATCGTGGCCCAACTAAACTATGACAATAATCTTCCTGGTCAATGATCGTAGCCCAACTGAACTATGACGATAATCCTCCTGGTCAACGATCGGGGCCCAACTGAGCTATGACAATAATCCTCCTGGTCAATGATCGTAGCCCAACTAAGATATGACAATAATCCTCCTGGTCAATGATCGTAGCCCAACTGAGCTATGACAATAATCCTCCTGGTCAATGATCGTGGCCTAACTAGGCTATGACGATAATCCTCCTGGTCAATGATCGTAGCCCAACTGAGCTATGACAATAATCCTCCTGGTCAATGATCGTGGCCCAACTTAGCTATGACGATAATCCTCCTGGTCAATGATCGTGACCCAGCTGAGCTATGTCGATAATCCTCCCAATCAGAGATTGTGGCCCAACAGTTAAGCTCCGAACCAGACTAGATTGGTTTTATCATTAGTTCACGTGTCCAAAAATATGTGTACTTGTTTGATATGGCATTAATGATCAAAAACAAGTTTTGTCCCTTCCGTTCAGGATGTACACATTTAATTATACTAATGGGATAGGGACGAGTCTGATAGAATTAAAAAATAAAGTAAGTTGCCAATAGTTATTTTTGTGCACAAAAAATGGGTAGTAATTTAGAGCAATAAATCTCCAACCTGGACTCGAATCTGGAGTTATCCGTCACTGTCAAATCAGATTAGATAAGCTTGACCTTTAATCCGGGTATTTGCCTGTACGGCTTTCAACACTAATATTATTAATCGTGATTATAATAATAGAATTCAATGTAAAGAATAGTTATAAATGTAGGATAGAAAATATGTTGTGAATGGTACTGATTATAAGATAAATTGAAAATCTAAGTAAAAATACTGTCCTTAATATCTAAGAGGATATTAAATATTAACAAATATGAGTCAAAGCCACAATATAAAGAATTGAATCATAGAATTATAATATTAAAAATGTTGGAAAAGATATTAATCTTTGATCAGAGGACAAATTTAAAAGTTAAAATACTGTCCTTCACAATATCTAAAAGGGTATTAACATATTAAAGAATGTGAGTCTAAATCACATATAGTAAAAAGACAAACATATTAAAATACATGTAATAATAACAAATGAGTCAAAGTAAAAGTTGATTACACAATATAATGAAATATGACAAAGTAATAGTGTTTAGATAGAAAATTGTCAAAAAGGAGAGAGAATAAAAATGAATAAAGGTGATTGAAAAATTGAATTCTATTCTTATCTTGAAATTGACATTCCCTTGTTCCTTGTAATGCTGGATGTGAATCAATCACTAATCGACATGTTTCAGCGCGTCGTCGGCGCCATACTCAGGGCATTAAAGATTCCTTAAATGAGTTCCTTCAGCAGAGAATGGATTAGAACGTTTTTTTATTCCATTCTCTGCTGAAGGAACTCATTTAAGGAATCTTTAATGCCCTAAGGATGGCGCCGACGACGCGCTGAAACATGTCGATTAGTGATTGATTCACATCCAGCATTACAAGGAACAAGGGAATGTCAATTTCAAGAATAAGAATAGAATTCAATTTTTCAATCACCTTTATTCATTTTTATTATCTCTATATAAACACTATTACTTTGTCATATTTCATTATATTGTGTATTCAACTTTTACTTTGACTCATTTGTTATTATTACATGTATTTTAATATGTTTGTCTTTTTACTATATGTGATTTAGACTCACATTCTTTAATATGTTAATACCCTTTTAGATATTGTGAAGGACAGTATTTTAACTTTTAAATTTGTCCTCTGATCAAAGATTAATATCTTTTCCAACATTTTTAATATTATAATTATATCATTCAATTCTTTATATTGTGAATTTGACTCATATTTGTTAATATTTAATACCCTCTTAGATATTAAGGACAGTATTTTTACTTAGATTTTCAATTTATCTTAGATTCAGTACCATACACAACATATTTTCTATCCTACATTTATAACTATTCTTTACATTGAATTCTATTATTACAATCACGATTAAATATTGTTTCCTTATTACAACTCATTATGTTTTTCAAAAACTAATATTATTTATTATCACCACGTCTTACTACCTGTTCAGGTTATACGTGCATATGATAATTACTCTAATGAGGTAGTGATGAGGTAGGAAGCATTTTAGAGATAATATATCCGCATTTGTGCGGAAGAAGAGGGGGAAACTATTTTAGGGAAAAATAAACCAGTGTAGATCCGACCGGAATTCAAACCCCGATCTCCGCACGATAAACAGGCCAGTACAGCAGGAAAGTGACGCCATATACCAGGGGTGGGGAAACGTTTTGACATTGGAAAGTCACGTGACATCTCATGGATCCCTCATAAAGCCGCACACTGCATGCTCAGTTTATTTTGACAAAGCTATACCCATAACACCCCGGCGTGAGTCCACAATCGAGTCATACTGAACGAGTGTCCGCCACCTGTTGGTGATAATAGTGCCAACATTTGTGAAGAGAGGGTGTAATGTGGTCAGCACAGCGAGCCAGTTTTATAAACTGGAGCCACTACTTTTTCGTTCAAGAAGCTCCTCATTTGTCCTCATGAGACTGAGTTGACCCCGTTCCAGACCCAGTGCTTGTCATAAAGATCTGGCAGCGCCGGGGATCGAACACGGGACCTCTGGACCTGTAGCCAGGAACTCTGACCAATAGACCATAGAAATACACTTTACCTAAATATAAGTTAATGCCTTTTAAGGAACTCAAAAAGGAGGAAAGGGGTTTTTAGTTTACTTTTATCCAACGAGGACAAATTTAATCTTTTTATATATTTATATATTGGTCGGCCGGGGTTCAATCCTCGGTCCCGGCACAGATTTATCTGATTACCAAACCCTTCCTTCACCTCTGACAAGACATCTTGTGACAAGACATCTTGTGAATGTGAGGAATGCCAGGCCTCCACCGTGGTTCGGATTCCACGTTGAACTGTAGGTCCTTCATTTCATCTCATAAACACCCTACCATTACACATTAGCGTAAGTGCGTATAAGCCGAACGGGTAGTAAGACACGATGCTAATAATAATAATAATAATAATAATAATAATATTTTGGTATAAACAATTTTTTATAAATTATAAAATATTTAACAGGAACATTTTATCTCCTTTTTCTTGTTTTTGGTTAATTTTTTACTTTTCTTGATACCTCGGAGATAAAACTATTGTGATCGTCAAAAAATTGAACTTGAGATTTTGATAAATGTCAACTGATCCACTTAAATAAAAATAATAGTTGTTTTCGTAATGCTGTCTGTCCGTTTGTCCGTCTGTCTGTACCTCAGATATTTTACCGATTGGGCTAAAACTAGGTATCTGGGAATTTCATAAGGTCCCTCCAAGGGTTTTTTGGAAATAGATACCCAACCCTAAGTTTAAGGGAAGTTTATTGAAGGGCAAAAAGAGATCAAATCGATTTCCTCGAAATTCGCTCAAACAATTTTGATTAAATTTTATATATATACACTGTTTATCATTATAAATAAAATGGCAGTTCTTGTTGAAATTGACGCTGAGAGTACTTTGCACGGTGGAAATTTTCAAATTTTCATCATTTCACCACAACTAGTTGCGATACGATATAACTTATCACTATAAATTTGTAGTACTATTATAGTTAAAATCTTTTACTTGAAACATATTGTTATAAGACCAATAGTTTCTGAGCTATAAGGAAATATAAATACTTTTTAATTTAGGTTTTTTTTTAAATTAATTTGATTCTTATTCTCTTTGGTGGACAAAGATATTTCTCTTTTCTCATTTTTTCTGTAACAATGTTTCTAGTCCTAGCGCCATAGAGTAAGTAACATTGTGTATTATTTCATTTATGATCTTTGGTGTAGTGTTTCTACAACAATGTATATAGCTATTATTTCATTTCACAGATCTTACAAATTTTTAGTAGATGTTTATTTTAAGATAAAAGCGGGAGAAAGTATGTGTGGTGCATCGTACCATTTATTTAATTTAACTGCTGATATGTATTGTGTAAGCATACTTAAAGTTAAAAATATATATCAGCATGTTATAAGAATTATAAAATCTATTAAAAGAATCACTCCTCAATTAAGTTGTATGAAGTAAACATATTATCAACAGTTAACAAAATATGTTATCATGTTATAGGAATGAGTTTGAGACTGTATAATTTATAAACGATGAAGAGATTTAATTAACAGTATATATGAAAAGTCCGCAATGAAAACTTGAAAAGGTCACAACCCTGCCTTAAGCCTGGTCCACACGCAATGTTTTGTCACTCAGTTATGAGTGTGCAGGCAAAACTGGGTAAAAAAAAAAGTTGCAGTTCAAGGGTGTTGACACTGTACAGTTTTCAGCAAAATTTTTACCATTTACTTCCGAAGAATCTATAGTATAGAAACTGCTAGTTTGGTAAAAAAGAAGGCAAATTAAATGTCTCAAATGTATACGACGTTCAAGATGGTTCAGATTTTGTCCACTGAAAATACACAAGTTTAGGGGTGTCCGCAATAAATTCACTTGAAAGTTGATGAAGTTCAGTCATCGTTGAAAAAAAAAAATTGGTCAATAATGTAACATTTGGTGATGATACATCATACTACCCTCCTAGATTAATCTTCAAGTCATACTACCCACTCCGTATGAAACCGCAATATTAATAAGTTTCCTGCAATAGTAAGCTTCTCTATTGTAGTCCAATGTAAAATCCGTCTACAATACTAAGCCATATCAAACAAGAATAAACTCCCTGCAATCAATAAAATGTTCATGTACTTACGCTTTGTATCTTCTGGCTAGAACAACCTTCAGACTGGACTATACTCGCCGAGTCCTAAATCGAAGAGTGGGACGAACGAACCTTGGTGTAACTGCGTCCGATGTGCAAAGTTATTCCGATGGGACTCAGGAATCAAGCTCACAACAGTACCGGAATTACGACTTACCTACCCCCTGCGTGCAAGATGGATTCTTCCACCTGGACAGCGCGTGATGTGGGACGTCACCGACGTATGTCTGGTCAAAGGGATCTTTTGTCAACACTGGCTGGACGTGATGAAGAGAAGCCAGCCATTCCAAGCTTGATCGATGGTGTACGTGCTGATTTTTCATTCATCGAAGTGGCCGGTGGGACGTCACCGACGTATATGGACAACCCACCCGCCCCCTGCCCCCTTTCAACCCCAGGCGACTAGAAACACTATATAAGCTCGGTGATTCTGAAGACGAATCGACTATTAAACTGGACGCCTTCAGGAGATGTCATGTCCTAGGATATTGTAATAGACGCCGTCAGTATATGTCCGGTCCTGGACTTGGACATTTTCAAGATGTTTTCATATTTTCTATATATTTATTTAATCGATATTATTTTAATAGACTTGAACTATGGCTTGTTCAATTTTGAAATTAATGTAACATATTTATTAGAATAAACCTAAATAGGCAACCTAAACTATTTGCTAAAATTAATACTGTTTGTAATGCTAAATTTTATAATGAGACACGTATTTCTTTTTGCCGCTTATCAGGCGCTAGTGTCAATAAGGTCACTGAATATATCAGATTGACATATTTTTGAACTAAATTTTTGCTAGAAGTATTTTATTTGAATTGTATGAATCTAGATGTTAATGTAAACTCACCTTTTTACGATGTTTTCTTATTATAAATTGTTTGGTAAAGTACGTAGAATGTTGCTGAAGGATTGATTTTGACTTTGAATATTTTCCAAATCATTTAATTGAATTTAATTGTGGTTTATTTAGACTGATTTTGTATGTTATATATTTTTTATTAACAAGTAGGGATTTTTTTTAACGTCCGTAGCTGTGGCTACATTTAATAGTCCCGCGGGAGTTTGACCTATGGTCTGTAAGCCAAACTCTTGTGTTCCCCGAAATATCCGTACGATATTAAATTTAACTTCCCTTTATTCTTTTTGTTTGTTTGTATTCAATATAGCGTAGCAGACAACTTTCGTACCAATTTCAAAGATGCCCACTAGGCTCTTTTCTGTTTGTAATTAATAAATATTTGACTAAATAGTTATAAAGTAATTTGTTCTGATAGTCAAAATTTTAGGTTGATTTGTCGATATTCACTGTTGTGAAACTGACATTGTGTTGTTGGAACGAGTGATTGTCTCTTCCAGACTGACCTAGTTAACTTAAAAACACGTTTCATGTTCGGAAACATTTACATGATAGTACTGCGCTTTTGTTTAATATGATTTTCAACACAACCCCTGATGGATTTTTGAGGCCATGTAAATTATTGTTTTAATTGTTATTATTTTAAATAAAACATTCATATTGTTATCAAATTGTTGCTAATGTCTTTCTACTTTATAATCTTTTGTAGCTTACCCCCACTTTCCTTTTAGTCTAGTGTGGCTGTAGATAAGAGGTAGAGGAGCGGGTGGTAACGATAAAAATAGAAAACCAAGTTTTTGTACGCCACAAATACTGTTTCTGCACAAATATTGAATGAAAACTGAGCAACGTGTGTAGATAAGATGGAGGGGTGAGTCCAAACGCACTTAAAAGAATGTACAGATCACCGATAAATATTATTTTCCGTCTCCACGTACCATTACCTCACTTGGACAGTAATTTTTCGATACACACGCAGGTGCAGGTAAAACGTTGTTCAAAACCTTGAGTGTGGACTAGGCTTTAGATGCAGGTGCAGGTAAAACGTTGTTCAAAACCTTGAGTGGGGACCAGGCTTTAGACGCAGGTGCAGGTAAAACGTTGTTCAAAACTTTGAGTGTGGGCCAGGCTTTAGACGCAGGTACAGGTAAAACGTTGTTCAAAATCTTGAGTGTGGACCAGGCTTTAGACCATTCTGCCACTGAAACGAGTTTTAACACTAATAACGCGGTTTAAATCACTGAAAAGCTTTTGTCTCCAGATATAATAATATTTATTTGCGAACACAGAAAACACCCCATCCAAGTTATTGATGAGTTTTTTTTTCCAATATAACTTGAATTAGATTTTAAACTAGCATTATAAACTTTGGTGATAACTTCAAAGTGTTTTTTTTTGTACCCACTTGTGCAACGATGAGGAAGAATTAATAGCCACGCAATTTTTGACATATTTATCTCTTTTTATGAAATAATATAAATCGTGGCTTTTAATTTTCACTTTGGGAAATTAATAAGGGGTTTTATGATGTCATCGCGAGTCAAAATTAAGCAATGAATCGTATCGGATGACACATGTGTATTGCTTTCGAAATAATATACGTTCTTTGATGATTAAAAAAAAGGATATTGCAGTAAAAAAGGAATAAACAACAAATGAAAAACTATGTCATGATATATATGATGATTGCAGATATTTGGTCCATGGATATAACAGTTTTAGGATATAATTGATAGTTGGGTGTGCTAGTATCACTTTTAAATTATATTCGAAACTTTAAAAATTGTGAAGCATAGTTGAAGTTGAAGTCTGTAGACATGTGTTAGGAATTTTTAAGAGTGTCCAGATTTATTTTGGGTGTAGTATCTGGATAGAAAGTTTGAAGGAACTCCATCCAACCATTTGGGCTGAAGCCTCAGGTACAAATAAAAAGATAGACTAAAGACAGGGAAACAGAAAATTTGTAATATCAAGCTTTTTTTTTAGTCAGTGAGCACATGAAACGTCAGGATATTTTTAGTTACTATATATAGTATCGCACTTCTTGTTTGGGCTATACGCTTATGTGTGAATTACGCTAATGGTTTTAGTGATCAGTAAAGTTATATTTAGAGAAGGTGAACTCTAACTTGCGTGGAGAGAGTGTTTAAAACATTTTTGGGGAAAAAATCAACCTGAGTACACTCGACTGAGATTCGAACCTCAATCTCTCAGTCATCGGCAGTATAGTCTACTGCAAGAGTATAGCGCCTTAGACCATGTAGCCACCGAAACGAATTGAATTTAACATTGATTTAAATTATTTTATTTTAAAATATTTAAAATATTGGATATTCATTTAGAAAGTAGTCAAAAGCTGTTGTTTCATTACATTTTTAATCGGTTGTTGATGAAAGTTCTATTTTTTTTATCAGCACAAATACACAAAATAAAAGATAATCTTTATTAAAATTGAAAGCAATTTATAATTTTGCCCGTTTTTTTTAAACCATACATCATGAACAACAAAATACTAATGCTTATAAAATGCAGAGTTAAAACAACATTTTTCATCGGTTATCGGTAAAAATATGTTTTTTTTTTTGCAGTTTATTTCTCGACCTTAAAATAAACAAAGGGTTTATAATATAGTTTTATTTAAAGAATGTGTTCAAATACGATCAGAGGATTTTTTCTACCATACAAAATAATAAACAAAGTGACAGTAAATATAATGTTATACTTTCCACGGGTGAGTTTTATTTACGGTATTGGCATTTTGATTTGTAAACAAAGCAAAGCCCTTATACTATTTTAATTGGTTCTTGCAGATGGTATATAGAACAAATTGGCTTCCCACAGACCCGGTGGGTATCGAACCCTGATATTCCGGCTGTAGTAACAAACAGTACAGTAAGTGATTGGATTGGGCTGGGAGGTATCCCGATGGGACGTTTAGATTTGGACCTTCGCAACAACTTTAAACAAAAATAGTGGGTGACCTGGTGGTCTAGGGGTAAGGTTTCAGACTTCTATCCTGGCGGCCGGGGTTCAATCCTTGGTCCCGGCAAAGATTTATCTGATTATCAAACCCTTCCTTCACCTCTGACAAGACATCTTGTGAATGTGAGGAATGCCAGGTCTCCACCGTGGTTCGGATTCCACGTTAAACTGTAGGTCCTTCATTTCATCTCACAATCACCCTACCATTACACATTAGCGTAAGTGCTTATAACCCGAACGGGTAGTAAGACGCGGTGCTAATAATAATAATAATAATAATAATAATTTAAAAAAATATAAAGCTGTCCATTCAATTCTATTTTTTTTATTACATTTTAATAAAAGGTTCCAGTGAGCATGTTGAATATTCCCAGAATACATCATTTGCTAAAATATACGATGGCAATAAATATAAAGATTTATCTGTTTGGGGTATCCCAGGTCTGTTGCTCAAAAATGTATCACCCGTTTCGGTGGCCGTATGGTCTAAGGCGCTACTCTCGCATTAGACTAAACTGCCGATGATGGGGAAATCTCGGTTCGAATCTCGGTCGGGCGTAATGAAGATTTTTTTTTTCCAAAATGGGCTTCCACTCTGCCTTCCAGCAATTGTGGGTACACTTTCTCTAAGTCTAACCTTACTTACCCCTAAAACCATTAGCGTAGTTAGGACATAAGCATATAAATCAAAGAGGTAGGAAGACGCGGTGCTAAAAAAAATAACCACCAACAATGTGAGTCTAGTGTCTAGGCCACCACCGAGCGTTGATATATTTTCATTTTTTTAAATCTCAACTATTAAAAGTATTTCGACTCTCTATTAAAGGAGTTTACAACGTAATAATAATAATAATAATACCCACAACAATGGCCACGTGGTCTAAGGCATCAGGTTCTCTATTTCTCTCTCTCTCTCTCTCTCTCTCTCTCTCTCTATATATATATATATATATATATATATATATATATATTAGATTTACTGTGACGTGGAATTGTGAGGTTCGAATCTAGGATAGGTAGTATTTTTGTGGGAAGGGGGGGTCCCACTTGTGATATATTGCTGTGTGTTTACCATCCTTTCAGCATCTTACATTTTGCTGTGTGCCCGCGTATTACTACCCAACTGGGATATCCGTGATTGGTTACATCAATGGGAGAGGGACAGCGCCGGATATAGGGGCTTCATGAGCCACAAGTGAGACTTTAAATGTCCGCCCAAAGTTGTATTCTGTATCATACTCGTATAAATACGCCCCCCTCTCTGCATTACGCAATTTAATATTAATAATAATAAGAGTAGAGTGATAAAATACCGTAGAAAAAATACCGCTATAAAACTATGAAACCTATAAAAGGAGATTAATAACTAAAAAATATGTGGTGATGCCCCTTCCCACCTTTCTTTTTAATCAATATGCGACAACAAATATAGTACTTTCCTTCCTTTTCTTTTGATAGCTTAGGAAGTTTTTAGTTAAATATAAAAGTTATTCGCCGACAAAGCGACCCCGAACGTCATAGCACCGTAATACTGATTATATTGTTTAGTCAATATATTTAAAATAATATAATATATTCTTAATATTAGATAAAATATTATTATTACTAAGGTTTTAAGGCCCATCGACACATTGAGGTCATTAGGGCCTTGAAATATATTAAAATCTAGTATAATCCCCATAGGGGGGACACATAATAATTTACCTGCAGAATATACAGGCAAATACACCAAATAATAAATGATATAGATAATAGATAAAGAGATAAAATACCCACTTGAGACACTCCATAGGAGTGCTCAAATGGGCTCTTAGTACAAATGAGTGATACACTTAGCTAAAAAAAAACCACAGGTAATATTAGATAAAATATCTACATGTTATTTATTTATTTGATAAATATTTATTAACTTCATTTAATTTAAATAATTATTTATTAAATACAAATCTAATTACATTTTGTTGGAATCCACCGCTAGAACCTTTACCCAGGTTAGCCAAATGATAGGAATGAAGAGACGTGTCACTCTCGTGTTTACCCGACAAATTTCGCTAATGGCGAAGTCAGGGTTCGGTTCTCGGTTGCTTGTATTGAGACTGTTTTCTCTTATTTATTTTTTCACTTTGCCTCCACGCAAATTTGGGCACATTTACAATGATTAATAACAGATAAACCCACTTCAGTGTCCCCTTGGTCTAATGCGCTACTCTCGTAGTGGACTAGACTGCCGATGACGGGGAGATCAAGGTTCGAATCTTGATCGGGTGTACTGAAGGAGTTGTTTTTTTACAAAATAGTTTTTCACTCTCCTTCCATGCAAATACAGGTACAACTGATTTATATAGGACCTTCCTAATCCCCTGATCCCTAAAAACATCAGCGTAATTAGTACATAAGCGTTTAACCCGAACGGGTAGTAAGACGCTGGGG
>CABEEJ010002718.1:91231-102270 GCA_901482245.1 Timema douglasi
TTTACTTCTAGCTCAAGGGGAAAGGGGGGGGATAACTGTTGATAAGGGCGTGAGGGTGTGGTGAGGGGCGGGGGGATGGAGAAATGTGGTGATAATGTTTTATGTAACTCGCATACTCGTACATATTTCTAGGATTATTTTTTCTCTTTTTTTATTTTTGAAAGGTTTCTAAAAAAAAAAACTATCGTGGTCTTCATTTGAGATTAGGTTCGTGGTTTTTTTCCCTATTTATTTTCTTGTACCATTGAAATTGATGGATTTTCTTCTCTTCCATTTGTAACATGTGCTAGAGAGGGTCATTTGTTTTGTCGCAGAGGGGTGAAGAGGGTGGGAACCAAGACGTAGCCAGTGTCGCAACAAGGGGGGTGCTTTAGGGGGTCAACCTCTTTCCCCCCTTCCATTAAACATATGACTAATAACTACCCAGCTTCACTGGTCACACTGTCTAACACATTACTCTTAAGTTAGACTGGATTCCCGGAGACAGAGAGGTCGAAGGTTAAATCTGGGTTGGGTGTACTTAGTGATGTTTTTGCCTAAATAGGTTTATCACTCTCCATCCACGCGAATACAGAAGTATTACCTCTTAAATTTTGCCTGCTTCATCCCTAGTTTGTAACCTGAACGGATGGTGAAAAAACCAGATTAATGTATTTTTGTATTCCTCCGCGATATCTGAGAGATATATTGTAGTAACCAATTAGGGTCTATATATGCCACCTAACACTCCAACTATGTGCTAATGCAATGTTTAAAAAAAATCTTCTTAAGTAGGTAGAGACCTGAAGTCCTGACCTTTTCGGTAAATAAAAGTGAGCCAAAGTGTGAAAAATAAATGTTGAAAAGCGGTGATAAAATTTCTAAAAAGTGGCACAAATAAAAAGTTCAGATATATGTTTGTTTTTTGTATAGTTAATATTATAAATTATATTTTGTGTTTAGATCTTACAACATTTCCCTCATAAAATATATCCTTTAAGAGTAGATATTAAACTATATTATCTAAAAAAACTAAAATACTAAATAATACAGTGTTGCAACATATTTACTTACTCCACGTGTCAATAATAATATACAATGATGCGTATACATTTTTAAAGAGCCACAAATTGATAAATATAACCAATTAAAACTGAAGTAGGAACCATCCAAGCGTAATTTGTGCGTTGGTAGTCTCCTAAAACTATACAATACTGACAAGGATTAGTAGGCATGGCAACAGTGTATATCCACCAGCTTCAGGCGGTTCAAAAGTGTTTCAGTTTAACTTGCAAAGAAATATGTTACCAGTGAATGCTGTATGCATAAATATGTATTATAACAATAAAAATATATATTTAAATATTAACAATTAACTGTAAATACCTTTTAATTAAATAAATGGCACGGAACTCCGCAAGGACTTATTCGCTCTATTGTTTGAAAATGGAAATATTTAATCAAAGCTCGTAATTTATGTGAAACGAAATAATATACAATAGCAAACCCAAGCATAAATTGCACTATACTTATGTACAACTTTTTTTTTTAATCCCGGTTTAAAATTTTATAATTTTGTTTTTAAAGAATTAATGTCCTCATTTGTATGTTTGGACCGATAAAAAAGATCAATGTTGGATCCACAAAGGTCAACACTTCGTGTTAAAATTTCAACTTCCGGTAAAAATTTTCGACATCTTATAAGGTGTTGCATATCTTCATGCCATCGCATTGCTATTAAATTCCTCATTTATAAATTTTGACCAATAAAAAATGTAAATATTGACCTTTGAGTCTAAAATGGATATAGATCATTGTTGTACAAACATTTATCCTAAGAGGTTTAAGGAAAAACAACATAAACTTTTGAGAGACTTACTTATATTTAATTACTCTATGGCATTGGAGAATTATTGCGTTAAAACTTAATTAGTATCTCTTTACAACTAAAGCTCACAAAATTGTATTAATATATTTGCCAATATCTCAGAAACTGTTGGTTATATAAAAATATATTTCATATAAAAGTTTTTTATTTTTAATAGTACTACGATTCAATGATAAGTTATTTAGTATTTCAAATGGTTGCGGATATACGGAAGTTTCTGTTTCTGTAAAGTACCGTAAAATTAATTTTCACGGTAAAATGAAAATATCCAGTTTATTTATAATATTAATCAACACCTAGATACTAATTTTAATCAAAATCGTTAGTAAATTTTGAGAAAATCGATTTTCTCTTTTTTCGCCCTTTCTTAAACTACTGTTTATTTTAAGTTAAAACAGACACACAGACAGACGTCATTGTAAAAACCACTTTTTAGGGTTTGGGGGGTCTTGAGATGTCGACATCCATCAATATTTCAGGTTAGATTTTCTTTAGCGGTCGCAACACTTTTACCTTTTTTGCTCAAAAAGTTGTTAAAAAAATATATATTTACGTAAAGCTTGAAAGCTATTGGTTTTATAAAATATGCTTCTTATAAAATATTTGTATTATAAAGAAACCTTCATATTTGTAACGATAAGTAATTTCATACCTCAAATAGCTTAGGAGATATTATAAAAAAAGATAATTTACGCATCAGACCGGAGCCCTTAAAGTCATTTTGCCGAAATATTGAGAGAATCCATTTTGTTTGGAATATTTAGAAATGTTTAGAAATGAAATTTAATCGAAATCGTTAGAGCCGATTTTGAGAAATTCAACTTTTTCTCTTTTTGCCCTTCAGTAAACTACCCTTAAATTTAGGGTTTGATATCCAATTCCAAAAACCCCTCGGGGAAACCCTATTAAAACTCTAGATATCAGGTTTTAATCTGATCGGTAACATTGTTTAAGCTCTAGTTGGAGGTATAGACACACAGACAGACGGAAAGTCAAAAACAATTGTGTTGGATTCTGGGGGTCATGAAATGTTAAGATTCATCAAAATCTTGAGTTCGAATTTTTGGCCGATAACAATATTTCCTCTACCTGTAAGATAGCGAGAAAGTAAAAATAGAAAAATACCATTCTTTCCACTAAACTAAATTCTCATTAATAGTTTGAATTTTGAATAAAAATGTGACTTCACAAACGAGCAAATATTTTTTATCAACTCTAAGATTTTTTTATTTTATTTCTCCTGTTTGAAATTCGCGTGTTAAATGTAATATATATTATTATTAGCACCACGTCTTGCTGCCCGTTCGGGTTATACGCACTTACGCTAATGTGTACTGTTAGGGTGATTGTGAGATGAAATGGAGGACATACAGTTTAACGTGGAATCCGAACCACGGTGGAGGCCTGGCATTCCCCACATTCACAAAGATGTCTTGTCAGAGGTGAAGGAAGGGTTTGGTAATCAAATAAATTTGTGTCAGGACCGAGGATTGAGCCCCGGACCCCAGCACAGAAGTCCGACACCTTACCCCTAGACCACCAGGTCACCAATAATGGTGTAGTATGTACGGTGAACAGCGTAGAAACGGGTCGGTTGTATAAGCTGAACTTGTTAATAATTATAGTATTAGCTCATAAAAGAATATGTTCCAAAAATAAATCAATATAAAAGTGATCAAGGTATATTTATTGTAGAAGTGGGAATTACCTTATATGATAATCGCGTCGATACGAGCAGCTGAGCTGCTAGACAGGTACAGATATCAAAATCATAAGTCGTCTTTGCGAGTTCTACAATTCTCTTCAATTTAGCCTTTAGGTAGAACTCTTCAAAAGTTGAAAAAAGTTGTTTGAAACTTAAAAGCACCCTTTCAACGCATTTTTTTTATAATCGCATTTTTCGTGATCGCGAAAAGTTCAGGTCTCTAGTTATAGGTATGACTCGATTTCCTTACGAATGGTCATATCTGACCGCTAGAAAAAGATACTAGATCTACTTTCACGTATTCAGAGGTCAAATTATGTGCTATTCAGCTGCCACTTTTGATAGAAATCATTAACATACATAATATAATAATGATAGTAATAAATTGTCAATATTGACACCCCGCCCCCCACCTTCAAATATTTGTTTGTATTTTCCATAAGTTGTTCCAAAACTCCAATTGTAGGAAAATCAACGTGTGCGTTAAATAAAAGAATTTAGTTTAAATGCAACAGGGTGGGTATACATTTGTTATATTTTTCGAAAATGATGAGATAATGGACAAGCAGACCTGTTATGAAAAATGAGGGGGGGTTCTAAAATATCATTATTTGATTACACTTGGGTGTTAATCAGACTAACATAAAACAAAATCAAAAGAGTTTATTCTTATGGTTATTTTCTTGTTTTAAATTTTTTATACCCTTGATTTTATCTTTTTATGTAATGGATTTTTTCCCCCGTTAATTTAGTAACATACAGTAGCCCCATGGCCTCTTTGGTGCTGACTGACAGCTTACAGTTGACTTCTGACAGTCAAAATTTAGGTATATACCTAGATTTTGACCGTCAGAAGTGACAGCTGCTAAACACATGTTTTTGCAGATAATATTGTTCGGCGTAGGGATACATAATTTGGTCTGGTAACTTTTCAAAGCTGCCAGTCAGCACCAAATAAGTCATGGGGCTACTGTAGTTATAAAACTATTTGTCTGCTCCCTACCTTTTTCAGGGGTCTTAACTCCCCGCCCTAGGCAGTCCTGTCTCTGCGAGAGTAACACCTTGGTCCTCAAACATTTTTCGACCAGTACCTTAAATAATAATATTTTCCCGGTTTGGTGACCCGAAGTGCCATTAGATATAGTTTCAAAGACCTACCATATTCATATTAGTAAACTTAATTAATTTAAATAAAAAAAATCAATTAATTTCAATAAATGTTTAAGAGCGTGCGTCATAGCAGGCTTAACTCAGCTTCCGGCTCGCGGGAGGTATGTAAATTAAAGGGAAAAGAAAAGGCAAAGATCTGCCATAAATGTGTGCATTGCATTCGTATTTGAATAATAATAATAATAATTATTATTATTATTAGCACCGCGTCTTACTACCCGTTCAATAATAATAATAATAATAATAATAATAATATTTAGCACCGCGTCTTACTACCCGTTCGGGTTATACGCTTTAAGTACTAATTACTCTAATGCATTAGGAATTGGGAAGGTTGAATTAGAAGAAGTGAACCCGCATTTGCATGGAGGGAGAGTGGAAAACCATTTAGGAAAAACCACCCCCAGTTCACCCGACCGAGATTCGAACCTTGATCTCCCCGTCCTCAGCAGTCGAGCTCAACACGACAAGCGCGTTAGCCAACTACGCCATCGATGCGGGTCGTATTTGAATGATTACTCGAAATTTTCCACGGTGACGATGAGGGACAGAGCCACACAGTTTCTTGTTAGTAAATACAGTATGTCCCTATTATGGCAGAATTAATATTTGTGCACAATGCTTATCTGTGAAGCCATTCTAAAATGGTCAAAAACGGCCTTTTCAGTGCAGATTCATCCAAATATCATTTAATATTTCAACACTGTTCAGTATTAGGAACTTCTATTGACTCTTCATATCCATTAATCTTTAATCATAAATTATTAGTGTGTAATAGTGTTCGTATAAATTTATAATTTCTAACCGACTGTATCACAGAGTTGATGGGTATGTGACGCACGCTCTTAATAGGACAAAATGTAACACAATTTTTGTAAACTAAAATATAAATTTGCCACAATTTTCGGTAAGTGACCAAAGAAGACTATTTCAATGACTACTATGATAGTGTTTAATTCTTGGGGAGGAGTTCTTTGGAGTTTTTATTTTGTATAGATAAATGTTATAAGCTAAATTGAATCAATTTCAGTAGCTTTTTAAACCTACAAATAGAACATTATAAAATAGTTTCCCGTAGAAATGTGATTTAATTGTAAAATTTGTTATGTGACAGAAACAGTTTTTCAGTGACAGGCGTGATGCTGCTTCAGTCTGTAGGTGAGCTCTACATGTTTAAATGTTTCAGTGTTACGTTGATTGGCAGAGTACAGCGTAAATAATTCTTAGGGTCTTTATTATTACATGACTTGAAAATCCTTGTTCACAGAGGTTTGCTAAGCCTTTTCAACTTTCCGAGTCAGAATGTGCCTGTCCTTGAGCCGGGTCCAAAATTTCGAGTATAGGGAAGTTTCAAAATGTTGTTTCAACACGGTTTTTATTGTCAAGATAGCAGTAATTCTTCATAATACACCAGTTTCATGGAGTTTTTGTAACATGTACTATTTAATGATTTTTCACATTTTTTTTCTAGATTTTCTCGGAATTCTTAGGATCATTCTTGTAACTCTCATTTAAATATTGACCCTGGGTTTGATAACCTCCGCCTTAGACTATTTAACCACCGAAGCGGGTTGGATTTAATTAACAACACCCGAACGGGTAGTAGGACTCGGTACTAAACATTTTTTAGCAATAGTTTTATATAATCTTAAAGGGGCAACATTTTAAACATACCATCGATGCAACATGGCCACGAATTTCTACGCATGCGTGCAGTCACCTTGTTTACAGTAGATTGCGCAGAACATTCTGTTCATTATTTTTTTATATGTGTGTTTGAAGTTTATGACAAAATCTCAACGAAGACCTATATCAAGAAAGGTGAAAAAAAAACCTGCTTATCGCTTTTATTCCAATAGTGTCCTCAACGATCAAGACAAAGATTGGGCTCCATATTTCTGGTGCAGAATGTGTGAAGCAAACTGATCATTAATGTGGCTGAGTGGTTAACGGTATCATATGCATCTCCTAATAAGGGGAGACCCTTGTTCCTAGAGCCACAATATACCTAGGTCCACCCTTAATAACTCTGATAAAAATAAGGTAAACTTTATTTCTCAGCCGTATTCATCATGTTGGCTTAACTGTTTGCGTTTTAACATTCAGTTTTGGTGGAAATCAGAACCTATTTGTTTTTGTTTTAATTCTTTTACAGAATTTAGTCTTCAAGAGTAAATTCATACTCTCCAACTTCAAGATTTTTGCCAGAAAGATATGAGGAATTAACTATTACTTTACCAATAATTATAATCACTAGTGTATCTAGTATATAATACAAAAGTAAACATTTAATTTTCTTTAATATCTAAGGTTACACTATCAATCTAACAAAGAATGGCCTACACTTGTACCACTTACCACTTAGTTTCCATGGCCCAAGGTACAAAGCAGTGTACTTACAGTAGTCCCATGGCTTCTTTGGTGCTGACTGACAGTTCACAGCTGACTTCTGACAGTAAACATTTAGGTATATACCTACATTTTGACTCTCAGAAGCGACAGCTGGTAAACACATGTTTTTGCAGAGGATAAGGTTCGGCGAAGGCATACATAATTTGGTCTGGTAACTTTTCAAAGCCGTCAGCTGTGAGCTGTCAGTCAGCACCAAAGAAGACATGGGGCTAATGTATGTACACTAATGATTATTTTTTTTACTGTGGTATTGGATTTAATTATTTATTATACATTTTTGTATACTAATAATCATTTTTTTTACTGTGGTATTTAATGTAATTATTTATTAGAAATTTTATTAATACTCACCTGAGCAATGTTGGTCTATGATATATTTGTATGTGTGTACCTAAAACAAGGTTCCTTTTTAGATGCCAATCTGTTTCACATTATTAGGTTAGGTTAATTAAAATTAGAGATGGTTTGAATCCTGTTTTTCTTGAAACAAAATATTTATTTTCCTCTACAAATCTTAGAAAACATAATAAGCCCAATGTTCTAATTATATTCATCCAATTCTGATTTTGTTTGCATTTAATGGTTAATGAATGGTTTAGGGTCTGGTTGCTGGATTTTCTATTTTGTTAGGATAGATCACGAAAATTTAACTAATAATTTAAAAATGCTACTTTGTTACTATGCCTATATAATTTAATACTATTTTACTGTAGGCTTATGTAATCTAGCCTATATTGAACTTCAGTGGCATGTGGTGAATTTTTTTCTAGGAGAAGCTATCAAGATTTTTTAAATGTAAAAATTAAATCGTATGTTAAATATGTTAAGGTACGTATCCTATTTGCAATTGAGCTGGGTTCTTCTATTCTCCTTAGCAAATTCCTCAATCAAGAGATCGTAAAACTTCGGACCATGCCTTAATTGTTGTAGAATACCTTTTTTAATGGACAACACTGACAAGTTTGCGAGCCTTGTGAATCACGTGCATAATTTTTTATTCTTTTTAATGCTGAGAAACTTCTCTCGACGGAAGCACTTGTTGCCGGGATGATTACAATAAGTTCACACAGTTTTACCACTTGACAATATGCTCTTTGTAGATCATTTGATTTAATAAAAAAATAAGCAAATCACTGACATTTTTGGGAAGAAAACCCTGTGAATTGTAGGTGACTACAAGCTGTGATCTTAAAGAAGGGAAATAAAACACCCCAATAGTTGTATTTTAAGGTCTGGAAAGCCATTTCGTGTAACTGCGTTTGTATTGTTTAAAATTATCTACATGTAAAAGTTTTAAAAAACATAATGAGTCCCAAGTTCTTGAACCCATCACTTAGCTGTATTATAGGTGTGTCAAAATTCTAACAGTACAGATATTTGTAATATATTTTTACATCAAATATGTCAAAATTTCTTGGAATTTTTTTTCAGGATGATTCCCGTCCGACTCTTAGTTGGTTTTTGTTCAGATTCTTTCAAATTCTTCACGCCTGTTTTTCAATTATTGATCTTGAAATTCCTTTACTTAGTTTATGCTATAACCGATGCCATTAATTCTGGTTTGCAATATATCAAACAATCTATCAGTAAGAGGGAAAATATCAGCAAATGTATTTAGTAGAAATCTAAAATTGAAATCATGTATCGAAACTTCAAATCCCCGGGCAGAAATGTCCTCTTCTTGATCCCATTTTTACTCTGGATCTGTAATCTTGCCAAACAATTAAATTAGTTGATTCCTATTATGGTAAACAGTTTCAACCAAGCTAGAATTATAATTCCAGCGTCTGGAAACTACGCTTGGAAGACTTTTCTTAATTTCTTCATCCAGCACTCGTGCTCTTTTGGTTGATTTTGAAAAAAATGATCCTAGGCCATTCAAAGTAAAAAAAAAAAAATCTGCAATCTCTGATCAGGGATATGCCCTGTACTGCTACAATACAAGATTCAATCGGCGAGCGAAGCAGCGTACAAAAATTCAATTTGGAAAGTAATCTCTTACTTTGGGCTGCAATCCATTCAAGTGCCTAGCCATGACCACCAACCCATCGTAGCTTTGTGAAATCAGCTTTTGTTCACAACCATACCCCTGTATCAATCAAAATTTCTCATGTACCTGTCCATCTTGAGTAACATAGCAAAATACAGAAGACAATTGGGAAAAATTATTTACATCTTCTGTTGTTTCATCCAGTGTGATGGTAACAAATTTGGTTTCATTGATCTCTTTTTTTATATTAGACATTAACACATTTTAAAGAGCATTGATCAAATCATTTTGAATCAAATTGGATAATCCCGTAAATATAAATGAATGTTCTAAATGGTTCTTCAATTTTTCATCGTACTCACTTAAAAACTTCACTAGGTCAACGTAATTACCTTTATTGAAAGACTCACTCGTTTCATCGTGGCCTCTAAATGCCAGTTATTGCCGTGCTAAGAAACAAACTACATCAATGAATCGCTTTATGATTTCTCTATTCTTCCTAACAAGTTCATTGTGCTACGAATCCCGTATCTTTTTCTGTTCGTCAAGCATTAGATCAATTCTAGCCTTACCAAACTTTTTTTTTAGCGATCATGGCTTGTAAATTATTTTGGGACAGACTGTGTTTTTTAATGGCTTTGTGCATGTTGCCCATGCAATTTTACCCAGTACTGTTCCAAACACATTTGTCATTTGAAAAAAAAAAAAAGACAAACAGTATAACTTTTGTACATGAGGACAAGCCGTCAACCATACATTATTATTGAACAAATGTGAGCTGAAACGCCTTAATCATGATTTAACTTTTGTACTAATGTTTATTTCAGCTGTAGGTCTACCACATTGTATTATTTGTTGTTTTTTTTCTCCTCGAAAGTACGTACATGAAGCAAAGCTCTGTTTTAAAATGCTACCAATGACGCAATCACATGTTGGTTGATCTGTACCTCCACATGGTCTCGACTGGATACCCATGCTTCTCAGGTCCGCTTAATCTTTCTTTCCATAAGCTTAAATTTGGAAAAACCTCTCGGTGCTAGCGTATATTACAGGTAAGATATTCCAATTGAAATACAAAGATTCGAAAAACACTCCTGCATTCCATTTCCATACTTTAATACATATCGGGACGATGATAATGAAGTTTGGATCAACTGTGTGACCATTGTCAACTCGTGTTTAAGCTACGGCATCCAAATCTTTCACGTCTCCATATTGTAAAGCGGAATCTAGATTGTAGCTGGAATATAAATCTAAACTTAGAATAATTCTGTGGTCAGATGACCAAAACCTAATATCTTTATTATTTTGCGAAATTGATTTAATAGTTTATTCATATTCCTATCATTGAGATCTATAATATGGCATAATCCGATATGTCCTACACCCTGTGGTAGTTGAGTTATGCATCTTTAGTTTTATTATATCTTAGAAAATGTAGATTTTTAAAGAAGGCAGGATTTTTTACGTGAGATCTTTGGTTTGGTCATCTTAGATATTTTCCAATTTGAAGCAATTTGTAAATGGCTGAAGGTGACTTGTTGACATATTTGGTTTTGTCATGTGAAATATTCTATTTTAACAAAAATATTCAAGGTAGCAGAAGCTGACATGTTGAGATATGTGTTTTTGCCACTTAGCTGATTCATCTATTAACTTATTTAAACTGCCAAAAAAGTTATATGTCACTATATTTGGTTTTTCCATCTTGTAGAAACTGTAGATTTTCTGTTAGTCACACTTGAATTATACGGTTTATATTATATTTGACTATGCATAGTGTTGTGTTTATGTATTTGACTGTTGAGCTTGTGCCGTCTACGTCACACCGGGTCGTTTAGTTGGAAGGTGTGCCGCTAGACGGCACGGCTCTCACTCTGAGGAGAGGTCAGGGA
>CABEEJ010002719.1:0-23432 GCA_901482245.1 Timema douglasi
GGAGCTCTTTAAGTTCTTTGATATTCCAATAATGGAAATACCTTATACCTTTCTATTTTATGCTCTTTAAGCTCTTTATTAATAGAATAAGGATTCAAAGGTTTAATAATTTAATCCGTTTGTTTAGTCAGAATTCACAAAGGTGATTCAGGCGCTTCGTTAATCAAGAAGCTCTTTAATCTCTTTATTATTATATTAACGATCTTGATTATTTCTCTTTGTGTAACGTTTAAAAAAGCTAGCGTAAAATATTAATGTTTATTCACCACCATTAGTGTGACATATGTTATCATGATTTAATCGGGCCCAAGTTTGTTATCATGTATTTATGATAATTAAAGAGGGCTGATATCTTATTTTAGAAATTAAAAGTCCTGGTATTTGATAGTTTTTATTATAAGCAGATAAAAAGTTTTTTGCCCGATATTTCACACGCTATCGACTTTAATTTAAATGTATGACTATTATATCATATACACGACGATTCCAGATATGCGAGATTTAGATTCCGTGAAAAACACGGATTAAGATTTACATAGATTTTACCTAATCAGATCCTCGTCAGGAAGGAAAGAGAAGAGATGCGTACACTGAAGGGGTATATCAAGCGACATTTCCTTCTAGAAGTTTCCTAGAAAAAAAGAGGTGCAGTCATCCTGATGCGTCTCTGTTGACCAAACTACGTTGTCTTTTTAAACAGAGACGTAGAAAGGTGTCGCCATACCTTGCAACTTAACAACTTAAAAAATAAATCTTACTACCCGCTCTCGTGTATAATGTCGTAATTTTGAATATAGATGTGAATAACAAGTTATTGGGATGTATAATTCCATATCGTTACATTGGGTCTCTTCCAGACTAATTCAAATAAATAAATAATTTATGATATAGCTCTTATGTTGTACGTTTCAAACATAGTCTTCTTCAAGGACCACTAATACTTTAAGTTTGTGTATTAAGTGCTAAAATTTACTGCGCAAGCGCAATCTCTGCCTTGTTTATATGTTTTTCAACACTACTCAGTTATCTTTGTGAGGTCATGAATAACTTATATACCTCTGTTGTCTTAATTTGAATAAATAATTCTTTTTTTTTGTTAAACTTGCAACTTTGTTAAACTTGAACACACTATCGGTCACTAACGTTCTTGCATACCGCCACTCTTTAGCGAAATTTAAGTACAGAATTTAGTCGATTTTGCTTTTACTTAGAACCGGTAGATCGAAGGGGCATATATCCAAAGAATAAACACCTATTGTATTACCATCGTGTGTGTGTGCTGTCATAGACCTGGGAGTAGTTTTTTCACTCTCCATCTAGGCATATGCCGGTTCAAACTTCCCAGCAGCGTATTTAGTATCTACGCACATAATGAGAGCGGGTAGTAAGACGCGGTGATAAATGGGTGAAACAGTTATTGAATCACGGTCTAACCGTATTATACAGTGTAGAGGGTGATATTTGAACCCAGAACTTCCGTCTAAGGGCAAACCAAACATGATCCTGAAACTTAGGTCACGCACTCCATGATTCAGATCTATTGAATAGTTGCTCGATTATTACGCTAATGTGATTGGTGGCAAGAAGATGAAACGTATCCGAAAAAACCCAGCCTCAATACAATTGACAGGGGATCAAAATCCGACTTCCTCCCATCTTAACAGTCTAGTCTATTGCTAGAGTAGCACCTTAACCCGTGTGGTCATTCTTTATGTTAATAACATGCTGCTACGTGCAATGCTAAGCTAAATACCTGCTTCATATTCGTTATAGATACAATACTTAGTCCGCTCTTGCATCGGACGAGAGAATTGTTAATATAGAACACTCCAGCGTCAGAAGCTGTGCGGTATTATCGCCTATTAAGGGGTAACTAATCGTTTCAACCTTTTCAATACAGTAGAGCGTCGGAAATCCGAACGTCAAAAATCCGGATCGGCGGTGAGAGAAGGTAGTGGAAGGTATCCTTGAGAGTTCAATGACTTAGCCAGTCACCTATCCTTGGTCACGTTCTGTGCTATCATTTACAAACTTTACAGCAGTGGTGATAATGGAAGCAATGTAAAAGAGAGTGACGACGACGAAGAAATGGATGAGACACAACTCGTACTTCATAAAAGACTGAGAGACATGGCGGCAAAGAAACATACGTCAAGTATTGTACAAAAAACAAATAAGGACTTTTTTACCAAGTAAGTTTCCATTAATTTCTGTAGATTCTTGGGTTTTTTTCTAAAAAGTATTGTAGAGTTACTAATCTAAATTACTCAATGTACATGTTCTTATTCAATATAAATTATTAAAATATTTTGCGTACTGTATTTTTCGAACCCTTCACCTTCTATTTAGCAATACAGTAGACTCCAGAGCGTCTTGTATCCTCTAGTCAATACATTGTATATGTATACAGTTATTGAACGCACATTTGAAAATCCGGACAATTCAGTAATCCGGATGGGTCCCGGTCCCGATCGATCCGGATTAACGACGCTCCACTGTATTTATATTTACAAATACCAGCTAAATTTCAGATAATTTAATATTATTAAATATATATTAGAACCGTACGGATAGTAAGACGCGATGCTAGATATTATATTAGAAACTCGCGCGTAGTTTACTTGTGTCAATATATAGAAAGCTTGATAGTGTATTTTGAAATATTTAGTTGCTTGACATTCATAAGTCTTGTCAGAGGTGAAGGAAGGGTTTGAAAATCTGTACCAGGACCTAGGATTGAACCTCAGACCCCCCTAGCACTTGGGACGGTGGTCAATGACCGAGTAATCCTGTACTAATAATTATATCACTTTTTAAAATGAATCAACTTTTGAACATCTCCAAACTAGAAGCCAGGTGGCCCTCACCTACAAAACGATCTATCCCAGAGACCAATCTATATTTTATAGAACGAGAGTGGTTTTACCGTTCAAAAAGCTTAGTGTAAGGAATTTACATTCGACGAGCTCAGGAGGTCGTGTACCTCCAAGGAGGTTAATGAATGAGTTTGTAAGGAGCTCACTACCATTAAATAGTCATTACCGGGAGCTTGTGGGCGTGAGAGGGGTGTGTGAAGTAGTACCATACAGAGACAACAATGCTGTAAGTGTGTCGCTATCGATACAAGACAATGACTCCTCAATGTGTAGAGGTTAATGACTGGCTCGTTAACGACTGGTGGGGGATTCCTGTGTCCAGCAATAAGCCTTCGACGAGTATGAATGACACTGTAATGAGTGGCTCATTACCAGCAGTGAATGACAGGCAGTCAGATGAGGGGAGAGGGATTTCCCCCCGATAATGTTATGTCCGACAATTGATAGAAAGATGGTAGCGGTCATTACGCTGTAAGAGACTGAGTAGATTAGGTAGGCTACTTTTAGCAAACAATGTCGGCTGGAGAAGTTTGTTCCTGGACAGTCCGACATAGCCTCGTGATAGAGGAGCCAATGTTCATTCTAACCCCGGCAGCCAAAGCGCTATGTTCTAATAAACAAATAAATAAGCTACAACACCTCTATCCTACCAATTAATTAATTAACAATAATAAATTAACAATAATTAATTAACAATCATTAATAATTAATCATCAAGAATCAACATGTCCTGGGTTGTAGGGCCAGGGGGTTAAAGGGGGAAGAAGGGAGGAAATGGGCAGGAGGGGGAATCAAACGGATTTGGAAAGTAGGTCGGGGGCGGGGGAGGAAGGTTATTTATAGCATCCAATCAGAGAGCAGGAGGCGTGGTCACGTGACCAGTTTTGGCCAATAAAAAGACGGGGACGACAGGGCCTACTAGCTACTAATGTGTGTGTGTGTCTATTCTTGTCTTTTTCAAGCCATCTCATCGATGTGTAGAGGTTCATTACCCCCATGATGGACAAACCCTACCGGACGGAGATGACCGGATCTGGGGGGTGAGGGGAAATTCCAGTGCCAGACCGCTGAAAAGTGAAAGGGAGGAGTTGAGCATCAGATGACATTGCCTGCTCTCAGTCGATGTAAATGAAAGAGGTTCACGGTGCGTGTCACTGTGACCAAAGGATGCATGCATGCTATGAACCATTTATCACATTCTACCCGCCGCCAACAATGTTCTAATAAACTACAACGCCCTAAAACTCCAACACCTCAATCCTAGCCAATAATTAATTACCATAAATCAATTAACAATCAATAATAATTAAAAGACCTTCAGTAGAGGCTCATTCCTACAGGGCCTTGTGATGGAAGAACCAATGTTCATTCAACATAAGACAGCGCTAGCTAGAGGTTCTAAGCGATGAATAAAAACTCCAACACCTCTATCCTACCAATTAATTAATTAACAATAATTAATTAACAATCATTAGTAATTAATCACCAAGAACCAACATGTCAGGGTTGGGGGCTGTAGTGGGGAGGTCAGGAGGGTGGCAGGAGGAGGGGGAAAAGTAGGTCAGGGGTGGAGGAAGGAGGCTAGTTATAACATCCAATCAGAGAGCGAGGAGGCGTGGTCACGTGACCAGTTTCGGCCTATCAGGAGGTGTGATGACACGGCCTACTAGTTACTCCCGATTATGCTTTGAACGAGAGAGCATCGCCCGTTCGCCGTCAAGGCATACGTTATAATGGCCTCTCCATTGTTGCCACCCAACGTGCCTTTCGAGCGCGCTTCAATATTCCTCCTCGCAGTCCAATCCCCGGGCGGAATTCGATTCTTTCGTGGGTTACCACATTTCAGGAGACTGGCAGCGTCGTTAAACGCAGATTAGGAGCTGTAAGAACGGCCAGGACTCCGGAAAATGCTGGGAGAGTGAGACAGTCATTTTTGCAGTCCCCCCGTCGTTCTTCTCGCAAACATGCGGCTGCTCTGATGATTTCTGACCGAACTGTGAGACGAATCCTTCACAACGAACTCAAACTTCATCCGTACAAACTGGCTGTTGTGCAGGAGTTGACTGACCGCGATTTAGTGGCCCGCCAAACTGCATGTGAAGCTCCCTTGAAACCCTTCTTCACGACGCTGTAACGTTCTTCAGCGACGAGACTCACTTTCACCTTTCCAGCTGTGTCAACAAACAGAACCTGCGCTACTGGAGTGCTGAAAATCCACGTCAACTTCACCAAACCCCTCTCCATTGTGAGCGTGTTACCGTTTGGTGCACAATTTCGTCTGTCGGGATCATTGGTCCTTATTTTTTAAGGAAAACGAGCGCGCTGTCACGATGAATGCAGCTCGATACAGGAAGATGATCGAAGAATTTTTCCTTCCACATTTGGAAGAAATGGACGTCGGGGATGTGTGGTTTCAACAAGATGGAGCCACGGCTCACACAGCACGGGCCTCGATGGAATTGAGGGAACACTTCTCTGGCCGCCTCATCTCTCTCAGAGGCGATCTCCCTTGGCCGGCGCGCTCTCCAGATTTGTCTCCATTTGGAATAATAAGAAGAGCCTTCTGTTAGTCCCAGAACCTGTTTATAACTAACACTTCCCAATTAGCAAATTTATTATCAAATAGGCCACATAGTTGATATTATTGTTATGCATTGTTATTTTTGCTATAGCTCTTAATAAATGCTTAGTTTTAATCACAATTTATTATAAATGAAAATAAATTCTCCTTTGAAGTCATAAAATAAAATAAATGTTCTGAAGCATTTACTTTATCTTTAGCTCTCAAATAATTTTAGGCAAATAAATAAAAAATAAAAGTGCTGATGGTTTTGTAAAAAGGTTAAAAATAAATAATAATTTGAAATGACTTACACCGTCAATATTGAGCAGGATGATTAGGCCACAGTGAAAATAACATAAGAAAAATCCACTTCAGTGTACCAGGCCAAGATTTGGACCCCAATCTCTCATACTGTCGCTACGGGTGCAAATCTAATTTTATCTTGGGTTCAGAATCTTTATTCATGTTTAATATAGTAGTTGGAAAATAAACAGCCCAAGGCAGTAGCATACACTCAACTAAATTACAAGTAGTGGTGTTGTAAACATTTTAAATTATTGTTGTTGATAATAACAATCAGAATAAACCTGTTCATAAAATCCTATTAAATTTAACAAGCCGTTAATATCACACGAACCTGAAAATACAGATTGTAATTTTCCCGCCAAAATATAACTTTTGTTTCTTAAATTGGTAAAACACAATAATAATTGTAAGTATGGATGTGGTCTCAGCACAGTTGCTGACAGATGTGTATTGAGAACTCATAAATAACCTGATGTGCTAGTGTATTTTTCGTTTAAATATTACATCCAACGTTAGGGTCAGGAATTGAAAGAACTGTTCTCTTATATACAACAGAGTTCTTAATCGAGTGTGAAAACATTTAATTATGCACGTTTACTTATTAAATTCCAAGTAGTGTTAAAGAATACTAAATTCAACATGAGGCTTTTTGGTCCAGTCTACAGTACAATCCCCTGTAACTAAGTCCCAAGTTGTCAATGACAAGGATGGTTAAGTGGGATTGTTGAACCGGAGGTATCTATTCACTGAGTGTATTGGGGCAGTAGGCTGGTTGGTTCCGAAAATATATTTTTGCCGACCAGCCCAGGGCCATGCAAAATTACCATGTCAAATGCATCGGATTTGAACAGCCAAGATTTCCCTCCGATAAAAATTGGAAAGGGATTATTCTCTAAATATAATAGTGTGTTTAATATCATATCTGCTGGGAATAAGCAGATTATTGTTGAATCTCTATGTCCTGAAGAAGTCAATACATTTGTGTTGGATAGGTAATTGCATGAAGTTTAGAAAATTTAATTTCATAGATTGGTATCGAATTAGTATAATACACAATATTACTATTGAATTCTTAGATGAATTTATCAAGCAGGAGGTGGAAAAGGAGAGTGCATTCACAGTAGACCACGTGTGCCTTTTTATTAAACGCGCGCCTGAGTCTCGTGACCAAAGTATCTTGGTACAATAGCAATTACTTTTGCTGGTCTGCTGGTCGAGAGCTTCCCCCGCATGTGGTTGTATGTTATTCCAAAGTGGACATAAAACCATAAGTATAACCGGTTACAAAGTGTAATAAATGTTATCACTTTGCACATCTTTCCATCAATTGTCAAAGTATAATTCAGAGGTTTACAAAGTTTGGAGGGGGAACACAATAGGGAAGACTTTCTACAGGGGATACTAAAATGCGTCCATTGAGGTGGTGGCCATCTCGCCATGAATTTTTTGTATCCTGAATGGTTCCAACAAAAACAAACAAAACGTACAATGACGCAGCACAATTTATCCTATTGTGAGGTTGGTTTGACTGTAAACCAAAACTCGCCATTTAAGTCACACTATGCTGTCCGAGGTGAACAGTTTGTTATAAATCAGTACTAATTTCCTAGTGTGTCAGTACATATACAGTGTTTCTTTCTGGCAACCCATCTCATGTTGAAGAAACGGGGGTTGATTCATCAGGTAGTTCCAGCGAAGGGACTTTTGAGGATATCGTAGGTAAGGAGGTTGAGCATGTGGTTACCATTTAGTGATATCACTTCTGTTGGACTTGGTTTCCTCTGAACCAGGGGAGTTAGACGTGCCAAATTTGATCGCAACTATAATAGATTCAATTCAAAACTAACTGAAGACCACGAAATGTTATAGTAACCACACACAAATGCAGTATGGTCAGAAACAGAGTGCATATTGTTTCACGGAATAGTGTCCGAGTTTGCTGTTAGTTTAATTTATCATGTTTAGTACCATATTTTGAATATTATCCAATGGAATTCCAGAAGCTTCTGGAATAATAAGGTGTGACTTGAACCATTGATTATTACTAGATATATTAATATTGTCATGCTGAGTGAAACTTCGCTAAGGCCCAAAGCTCACGTTGCTATTAATAGTTTTCAAACTATTCAGTCTGATAGAGTATCCCGGGTGGGAGGTGTTGCTTTATTAATTCGCTCAGATATTTTATTTTTAGGGATATCGGCTGATAATTTTCAATACCCTTGGGAGTTAACGGCTGTAAAAACTTTTGCTTCAGACTTAATATATACTGTTATAGCTCCACAGCCATCTACAGGTACAGGCTGGTGCATTGACGTGTGTAACCATAGTTACCTTCTCCAGTCTACATTTCCATCTTGTTTCTATAGGTTGGTTCAAGACAGGGGGTGCGGTATAGTATCAAAGAGAACTTGTCGGAGGTGTTGAACACTTGTGGGTGTGAGGAATTTAGGTTAATAACAAAATTACATCTTGCAGGGGTGTATTTATATATTATACTTAGACATTGTAGGTGACCTTATAGATCTGTTAGGCACCTCCATGAATCATAAATTATATTTGGACCATTAAGCTAGGTTGATACTATAAAAAAAAGTTGTGGTATACTTTTTACTAGTACATTGTCTATGATTCTAATTCCCCTCTAAGACAATTTGCCACATGGGGTGTTAACCCACCTTGGTAGACCCTCTTTCTTCAAGGCCATCGCTATCACCTCAAAGTGCTTTTAGTTGTGAGAAGAAAGTGTAGCATGTCCTAATCAACGTGCTATTCGTGAAATTTGTGTGCCCAACTCTTTCCTCTTCACTATATTAAAAAAAAATCAAACGCTAACAGCTACACGGTGATTGGCCGGCTGATTCGCACCAACCCTCCCTTTTCCACTGTGAAGCCTCACGTACATTTCAAGATAAGCCACAATTTCCGGTTAGAAATAAAACAAAACAAGCACGATGTTTTAAAGTGAAAATTAAAAATCATAAATGTAGAAGAAGCTATAATTAAACTATTCCGCTTCGTTTGCTTGGGGTACTCTAAAGCAGTGTTGCCAACCTTATTGATTTTTCAGTAGATCTACTGATTTTTAACTTTTCTACTGATATACTGATTTGTAGGGTACTAGGGTTGGCAACACTGTCCTCAAGTTGACAGTTCACCATTGATCTCTATAATATAACTGGATGGACATATGTGGCCGAAATTTTCTAACTGTCGTCTGCATACCATTGTATAAGAGAAAAAGAAACTTTCGGGTATCTCTTTCTCTCTTACACCCATACAAGGCAATGTAGCAGTTTGACATGTTCATTAATTTGATTGAATATATGAGATACAACAATGTATGATTAGTTAAATGAAATAAATATGTTAGTAAAAGCTTTGGAGAGCATATAAAAGTTCGAAAATGGTTAGTTTTGTCTTTGAACAAACTGATGTAGCCTAATATATACAATGATTTTTGAAGGAAGCTCGCTTCTAAGGCTTTATTTGGTACCAGAATCCTACCCTATAGTTGTGTTTAGTTAGGATAAATGACCTTCCAAAGTAAATTTTTACTTCCGTTCTAAATAGACGTTTATCCTACCAATATATATATGATAGTATTCTGGTATGAAATAAAGCCTTACGGATTGGGATTATTACTAAATTTAGGGTTTAGTAGATACCGTACTTCCTATAAGCCTATAACCTAAATTATCATTTGAACGTAAAACTTCTACACAAAGTGTGTCATCCAAACAAATGTAACACAGTTATTAGCTAACTTGTTTCATTATAGTTATCAAACTTTCAACATAATATGGTTTCTGAAAGCAATATACAAGATATGAGCCAACTTAAAAAAAATGGTAGTATAATAATACCTTATACAATATAATAAACTAAGTGATAGGTTGAATATATGGCAACTACACAAAGTTTGCCATTCAAACAAATGAGGGGGTGAGTTCCAAAACTCATCTTATCCATAAATTGAAAAAAATAAGTTGACACTTGAATCTTGTTCTCTTGGTGAAACAGCCAATCAGAGAGCGAGGAGGCGTGGTCACGTGACCAGTTTCGGCCTATCAGGAGGTGTGATGACAGGGCCTACTAGCTACTATCGTTACTGGCTGTGGGGGGAACAAAACTTGAGGACCTACCCTCTCGGACGCACCCCCTCCCAGCTCTCTACCTTCACCCCTTGCCGTTTAGCGGATTTAAAAAAAAAATAAGTTTCTCTGCCGCACCCTGTATAAAGAAGGGAAGCAAAATTATATTGGCTAGAAAGTTCTAGCATATTGAGCTTAATTACATTTAGCAATGCAAAGAGGGAAGTCCATCAGAAACAAAATGATAGATTATTTAAATGGTAATGTTAGCGAGATAGATCGAAATAGTAAATATAAGGAATTCAGGGCAACTTAATTTAGGATTTTTATTTAACGGATATAGGAAAATTTATCAGGCTACGGCCAATTTCGTTAAAGATTAGAAGAGTAACCTGATGGAAAATACAAGTGAGGATTTGAGTAGATGGAACGGACACTATAAGTATATAAATTGGGTGAGGGTATTGAAATCCATACTGCTGAACCACTAGCCCTATACCCGAGTATTAGTGAAGCCAAATAAGCTATTAGGAAGTTAGAAAATCATAAATCTCCAGGCATAGATTCAATTCCAGCGGAGTTAATAAAGGGAGGTGGTGAAAAACAAGTGATAGATATTCATAAATTGCTATGTACCATATGGAACTATGAGGTATTACCACAAGAATAGAAGGCAGACATTATAATACCTATTTTCAAAATGGAAGATTAAACAAAGTGTAATTACTATAGAGGTATCTCACTACTACCAACCTGCTATAACATTTTATCTAGAATAATTTTAATGAGAATGACATAATTCGCAGAAGAAATAATTGGGGATCAGCAGTGTGGATTTGGAATAAATAGATCAACAACAGATAACTTTTTATTATTTGGCAAATATTAGAAAAAAGCGTGAATAAAACATGAAGGTTCATCAATTAAGCATATAATTTAAAAAGGCCCCTGATTCAGATTTTAAAAAAATTACATGAAATTTTAGTCAAGTTTGGGACACCCAAAAAACTTGTCCAGCTAACTGAGGTATGTTTGACTGATATGCATAGGAGGGTATTGGTTGGATGTCGCTTATTAGATACTTTCAAAACACATAATGGGTTGAAACAAGGCGATATACTTTCCCCATTACTTTTTAATATAGCCTTAAAGTATGCTATTAGGGTAATGCAAGAAATCAGGGAATAGTTGACTTAAATAGTACAATGCAGCTGTTAGAATATGCAGACATTTTATTAGAAGCTAGTAAGGAAATAGATTTAAAAGTGAACACTGAAAAGACTAAGTTTGTGATCAATCACACAAAGATCACAAATTGGAGATGATAATTTAGAGAATACTGCAAATAACCCATCACTTGACAGGGTTAATGAGTTTTAAAATTTAGGAATAATTTTAACTAGCAATAACAATATTAAATTGCAGATTCGAAAATGAATAGTCGGGATATGCGTGCTATTACTCGATCAGTAAATTGTTGACATTTTGCCTGCTTTCAAGAAAAGTAATTCAGAATCTGGAAGTCGAACCTAATTTTTTTATCAGTTCTGGTTAGAGCACAGTAAACGTTCAAGTTCATTTCAGTTCCTGATAGTGTTCTGGTTCTTTAATAATATTTTTGTTTCAGCACAGCATCTTTTTCTCTGTTTGGGCTATGTTAACGTAGGCCTACTAATTTTGATAATGATTTTAATGAATGAATAAGGTTATATTTTATATTTAGAGGAAGTATATCCACATTTGCATGGAAGGAGAGTAGAAAACCACTTTTGCAATAACACTCTTAGTACACTTGACCAAAATTCGAATCTGAATCTCCCTGTTAATGGCAGCCTAGTCTATTGCGAGAGTGCCGTTTTTAGACTATGCAGCCAATGAAGCAGGCTAGTAGCTAGTTACTAGTCTTAATACCAGTCTAAAGAGCTAGCAGGCTAGTAGCTAGTTACTAGTCTTAATACCAGTCTAAAGATTTTAAATACAAAAATGTATACAGCTTGGATGGGTGGGGAGGGGTGAAATTTTTTCTGAACAGAAGTGGCTGCTAGTTTTTCAAACAATAAAATTAAGTACTTTAATGAAGTCTTTAATCTCTAAACACACCAAATTAAGTAAATGCATAAAAAGTATTGCTTGACTAAAAAAATATTATAATGTACCTTAATAACAATAATGCATCCTGATCTGTCACCATCAATCTCATAGTCAAAAAACTTTCGAACTGGATTTTTTTAACGCCCCCCATTAAACTACTTACTAACAAAAATAATCACCTCTGCACTGTACACAAGAAATACGCTACCTGAGCTACTTCCTAATTTAAACTTGAGTGAAAGAATTTAAAGTTTACATTTTGCCACGCTCCTTCTCCCCTTTCCCACTAATATAAGGTGTTCAACCAACCACCGGATTATCATTTTCTACTTCCAGGAAGTACAGTAGCTCCATGGCTTCTTTGGTGCTGACTGAGAGCTCACAGCTGATAGCTAAAAGCTTTTAAAAGTTACCAGACCAAATTATGTATCCCCACGCTGAACCATATGATCTGCAAAAACATGTGTTTAGCAACTGTCACTTCTGACGGTCAAAATTTAGGTATTATACCTAGATGTTGACTGTCAGAAGTCAGCTGTGAGCTGTCAGTCAGCACTAAAGAAGCCATGGGGCTACTGTACTAACTACGATGGGCTTGGACTGCTTGTCCAAAATATATGATTTCTTAATTTCAGTATTTCAACTTTCAAGGAATATTGTATTATCTGCTGTCTATCAAGCTAAATACATATTCTTAAACATTAAACTGAAAAAACAGTGAACAATGTGATAGTCACGACATTCCTCTGGGATCTAAACTCATTAGTGTATATTGCTAAGGGTCCATTAACTCTTTTCTAATCCCCTTAGAAAAGAGGTTTCAAACGAATTAGTAAAATAAAATATATCAAGCCCTTTTAGAATTTATTGAGAAATGGGAAAACACAACATTTCAAAATTAAATAATTAAGCCAAGGAAAGAGAGAAAAAAAAAAGTGTGCAACTTGTAAAAATTATTTTCATTTCTGTAAAACTAAGAACCTAAAATGATTTAACGGTTCCAATTCCGATTCTTCAAAGTGTTTTTAGAGTTCCAGTTCTGGTTCCTTCAAAATAACTGTTAATTTCAGTTATCGGTTCTGGTTCAACTCCCTGCTCAGAATATATAAAACAATAATTTTACCAGTTGTTCTCTATGGGGGTGGAACGTGGTGAAAATAAATATAGGGTATTAGTAAACAAGGTACTTAAGAAGATATTTGGACCAAAAGGGGATGAGGCTACTTGGGAGTGGAGGGGTTTACATAATGGTGAGTTACATATCCTGTACTCATCATAAGACCTTGTTAGGATAATAAAGTCACATGGATTAAAGTGAGCAGGACACACAGCGCGAATGGGAAAATATAGAACCATGTTCAAGATACTGACTGGCAAACCCAATGGGAAGACCTGGATGCAGATTGGAGGATAACTTTAGAATGGATCTGTAAGAAATATGGTTTAATGAGGTGGACCGGATAAAACTAGCACAAGATAGGGATAGGGTGTAATGAGGTGGACTGGATAGAACTAACTCAAGATAGAGATAGGGTGTAATGAGATGGACTGGATAGAACTAGCTCATGATAGGGATAGCTGGCATACTTTCTTGAAGTCCTTAATTTGTAAACACACAAAAATAAGAAATGAGCTGTGCTAGGGGTCCGGGGTTCAATCCTCGGTCCCGGCACAGATTTAACTGATTGGCAAACCCTTCCCTCACTTCTGACGAGACATGTATTAATCACAACTTGTGAATGTGAGGAATGCCAGGCCTTCAACGTGGTTCAGATCTCACGTTAAATTGTAGGTCCTCCTTTTCATCTCACAATCACCCTACCATTACACATTAGTGTAAGTGCATATAACCTGAACAGGTAGTAAGACGTGGTGGCATCACACTTTATTAATGTATTTATGCAGAGTTTACAGTGAAATTTCCGTTCTATCTTGTATGCAAGATATTCAGCTACATATTTAAAGGATTGAACGGTAAAACAAATAATTATCTAATCTTAATCTGTGATGATGAAATAACGTTAAAATTGTATGTGTATTTTCATACTCATTAGTTTCTATTTAAAATACCATTCATTTATTAACAAAATATATTAAATAGTAAAAAGGAGAGCATTTTGAGATACCTTTCAATTTTGTATCTCACGTATCAAAATAATATTTATGTAGTCTACAATTGGTTTTCACTGAAAGATGACATCAATACTTTAAAGGACTAAACTAGCCTATAGCCGTATTTTATAAGCCACAATGCTACATCATAGTCTATAATAATAAAAGGAAGTTTTTGTCTGTGTGTGTTTGTTTGTGTGTGATGCCCAGCCAAATCTACGGCCCACAGAGATCTGAAATTTTTAACATAGGTGGACAGAAGGGAGTCCGAATGCACCAGGAAGCAGGATTTTTAAATTTTCAATTAGCTTTTTAATAAACAACAATAAACAATTTTTTTAGGAAATATTTTCTGTATTAGAATTATATTTCAGAGATACGGGCACCATGAGGTGGGGACACTTTTCTTATACCCCAGTGGGTCACGGGCAACGCCGTGTGGGATTGCTAGTAATTCATAAAAGAAAGCTTTCTAACGTTTAAGTTAAATGGAGTGTAGGGTATATAACTATTATGTTGAGTATTGCTTCAATAAACCATACATAATTTTATCCATACTATATAATTAATTAAACTTTCGAACTGATTTAACTTTTATTACCAGATAACTTCTTAAGGCAGGATTCAGCCCGCGAGACATAGCTGACCGGCCTGTTTGTCTGCAATGTCTTTATAATTACTATCTGGCCTGCATCCATGTATTCACTCAAAATACAATGATTTAACTTTAGTGTTTACTACATAATTTTAAATAACAGAAACCCTTAGAACTATTTGAAACTATACTATATTTTAACTTAAATTACTTGAGTGTGGGAATTTTAATTTACATTGGGAAAATACCCGTTTTTAAATTAATTCAAGTATACATACATCAAATAGCTATTATAAACCTGCATTAGTGGCCACGCAGTATGGTATCTAGTCTTCTTATATTAAATAAGTCATGTTTTGGTAGGTTCACAATTTTTTTTTTTTAATCGAAAATATCACACATTTAAAAAAGACTTTGTAAATTAAAATTTAAATTATTTAACTGGTCAGAACTTTCACCCTCATTCTGGTGAAAACGATATTAAAAATGGGAATGCCAGGCCTCCACCGTGGTTCGGATTCCACGTTAAACTGTAGGTCCTTCATTTCATCTCATCATAAGATACTTGCTTGGGGCTTAAGCCTTATATGAAGTAAATTTTACTGTTTGGTTGGTATGTCTATAAACTTTGCGATTGAATTCAAGTCTTCTTGTCCAGTCAGAAATTGATATGGCTCCTTAAAAAACTGGTTGGTTATATAGAACCAAATTGAGGCTTTATGGGCCTGACAAGCAAAATCGTCACACTTCAATCCAAGATGAATGATTTTTTACATTCAATGAGCTGAAGGAAGAAGAGGTCACTTTTGTGCATTAGATTCTTCCCACATTTCTCCTCTTTCCCTAGGTGGGCTTTCTTAATTAAATTTACTCTTATTAGTTTACTATCCCTTTTTCTTTAGTTTTATCAATTTCCATTATTATAAAACTATTTAGCCACTGTGCCACCTCAGTTTTAATAATTTTTGTTAAAGTTAACATTTAAGGAATAGTAAAGTGTTATATTTCTACTGATAAATCAAAATAAATTATCCATAATTAATGTATTTGATTTTGTTTGTTAGAGTATTACCATTTGACAAACTTTTGATTAAGACTATCTAAACAATTAGTCAATTCAAGGTAACACCGAGTTGTACCAAGCAAAATAATATGCCTAGTACTTAATTCAGTATTAGTTTCATAGTCAATTTCAAAGAACAAATATTGATGTTAAGAAAAATTCTCTTCCTTCAGACACAAAAAAATTTGAATTTGAATTATTTTTTTTACTTTAATTAGAGATTCATTGTTCACCCGATATTACAAAAAATGGGTGATATCAAGAACCATATTTTAAGCTTGTATGTAGATAACAAAAAAGTAAAATGTAGCTAATTAGCATGCTCTGATTTTAGTAGGAAGTCTGCTCTGAAAGGTCTGTTTTTCTATCAAAACCCTGCGTTTGGTAAATATGAGTTGTGAAAAAAATTCCTTGAAAAAATAAAATCAAGGGGGAAGCTCAATGCGCTAGGGCTGTTAAATTCGACCTATTTTCTCTAATTTCATAAAGATATACTTGGTTAAAAACAATACCTGTTCTGTTTGACGACAGGACATCACCTGAAAAATCCTACCTATCCTTACCTATTTTCAAAAGAATGTAAGAAAAGTTAAGTAATTTTTTTCAAATACATTTTAATGAATAAAATATACATACTGTAACAAGTTGTGTAAGTTTTCTACACAAAGGCCGAGAAATAGGCCTGCCGAAATATCCAAATTACCTTAGATTTATCAATGAAAATACTTATAGACAAAATGACATCTAGTTATTGTACTTAGAAAATTGTTAGGCTATAAGGGTTTGATGTAGGACTATGGTTTGTGCATATTATGTTTAATCTCTGGTATTGTTCATACATCAATACATTTGTGAAGGTGTAAAAATTATTTGTAGCTTTCTAGCTAATGATCACTGAAGTTAATTTAAACTAATTTCAATTCTTTAGCTTTATTTTACTGAACCATTTTAGCTTATCTGGAAAAATTGATTATAATGTTACTAGCACATGATATAATTCATAAATTGTTATGTATATTAAAATATCAAGTTTAAAATAAAATAGGCCTGTATTTAACTTGGCAGCCTCCTGGTAGCCTATATGATTTTCAGCTGATAGCTTACATTATGTAATAAATAGATTATATTATTGTATTGATTTCCTAAGTGAACTGGTCAGACCCAATTTTTCACTTGTATGCCCCTTACAAAGATTTTTTTTTTTAAATTTGTAAACCTAGCCAAATTGCTAGACTATCCAAATTTATATGAGAGACCATAAACTATCAAAATAAACAATCCCTTTTAAATGTGCTACAATAGTAATTATATGGGCAAATATGTTGGATTATTTTAAAATGTTACGGTATTAATTAATACATTAGGGCCTATGAATACAGGGAGTTGTTCAAGTCAATGGAACAAATACCTTTTCTGAATGCTATTAGCAGTCTCTTCAACCCTGGAAATATATGTGTATACCTCATTCCTACCTCGAAAGGTAAAAAGCTTACTTTGCACGTTAACATAGCATTTTAATCTGTCAATCTAAGACAATTGTAGGCGTACGTCACCGGCTCTAATGACAAACGTCCTCAGTTAGGCCTACTTGACTTGATATATTATTTTTATGTTAAATATTTATTACTTAAGTTTTCTCTTGGGATTTTCTAATTAGAAACATTAAATTAATTAGTCTTTTATCTTATACATTTAAGTAGTTAGAGTGAGACCAATAAACTGAACTAAGGTACTAATTTCTTTTGCAATGATAACCTTTAGAAATTAAATTTGAATTGGGAGGAAAAATTAATTATACTTGAATTTGGTAACTAAACTTTATTTTGTTGTTAAGTTTTTATTTAAAGAGCCTTGGCTTGATAAAGGAGATATTGTAGGAGATTTCTACTTTTTAGGGGTAGAGAGATTTAGTTTACTTTGAGTCTCAAATTAATGGAACACCATAAGTTAAGCTGTCTTTCCCAAATGCAACAGCACTATTATCGCTTTAAATTGGGTTAAACTTAGTCTGGCTGAACATATAAACACAACGTAAAACATCCAATTTTAGTGACATTTAATGTACCAATGTTAAGGTAGAAAACTGAAACAAATTAGGAGGGCCTATTACTAATCGTCAGTATAATCATAGCCCAGCAGAAGGGAAGTGGTTCATCAAAATGTATCTTTTTATAAATAAATTACAGTTCACAGTAAATATTTTAGACCTCCCAACTTAGCTGTTGCATAATCCAACATAATGTTGAGCTTGTACAAAGCAATGTTGTTTACATGGCAAATACTAAACAATTTCTACTTGGCCGAAATTGAGACAATCTTCAATTGAGAAAGGTTTTGAGTCTTCATGGAAGGATGTATGATTTTCATCATCTATCATACTAACATGACATATGTGAGACATGATATGGTGCAAATAGTCATCTCTGTCCTCAAATGTCTGCTCACACATAATGCACTTATGTATCTGATTGGTCAAATGGGTCAAAGTATGTCTTTGAAGGTGGTTCATTTGACGGAACATTTTCCCACAGTCAAAACATTGGTGCGGCTTAGTACCATAGTGAATCATCATATGTTTATCTCGATAGTCTTTACGGTTGAATCCTTTACTGCAAATTGAGCATTTAAAAGGGAACTCTGCACTGTGTAATAAAATGTGTTGCTTTAAGATGCCCTTCAAACTGAAACTTTGCCCACATAAAAGACAGATGTGGGGAAGAACTTCTTCGTGTATTTTTACATGCTTTGCCAAATAACTTTTTTGATGGAACCTTTTCCCACAAACTGTACATTCATACATTTTGTTATTACTATGTAGTAGGACATGTTTTTGAAGATAGGCTTTACGTTTGAAACACTTCCTACAAATTGGACACTCGTTTGATTGGCCATGTGTTAAAACATGGCCGGAAAGGTTCATTTCGGTGCGGAAATATTTGCCACACAATACACATAGATATGGCTTTAAATCATGATGAGCCATGTGTTTTCTCAAAGCCCCCATTTGCTTAAAAGATTTTCCACATTCCGAACATTCCACTAATTTACCTTCCTTAGGCATTTTTTTACTTCAAAGGGGAAAATGTTCGTCTAAATTAGAAATAGTTATCACAATTTATCAATTGACAGTAGCGAGATTTATTCAAGTTAAATTTTAATCTATACAAAATTTTCCACTTCTTAGAAATTCATGAATTAGAAATAATTTATGTAGCATTTCCACTTTCCTTGAAAAAATCCAAACATTAAATATTACAAAATTTGTAAACATAAATAAATACAAAAAGAAATTGAATTGAAAGACGTTATCACAGATCACATTACTCTGTTCTGTTATATCCAGTCATAGACTAGGTATTCAGTTCACCACAGATGCACAGAACCATTTAATACAAAGGTATTTGAAATATGCGTGTTTTTTTTGTAGCTAGCTACGCTTTAGTACTAATGATCAAACCTTAAAGCCAATAAGCGCTAGTATCTATGCATTATTGTACGCGCGCATTTCAAATCTTTTATAGAAGTTTGAACTAGTGGGTTTTCATTTTGTGGTTTTAGATAAAATGATGAGCTAGAGTAAATAATAAAATTGAATCAATAAAGGATATTATTAGTAAAATAGACATAAACTATAATAATAATTGTTTGCTAATGATTTTTAAAGTGGGGGGGAGAGGGAGTCATGGGGGCTAGTAGCCTATCATTTTAAAATGGTTAAACTTTATAAAATATATATTTAATAATGGATGAGTGCCTTTGGGAACAATTGACGAAAAAATAAAATAATACTATCTTATTTACGGGTTTAATAAGATAAAAATAAAGGTACTAGGAACTGTATACAGTAGTTTTGGCCTACCTTATTACGCTCAAATATTTAATCTTTTTTGTTAATTTTTATGAAAAAATTAAATTGTGTATTCGAGATTTGGCTTTATTGACAGCTTTGAATCATCAACATACCAGTTATTGGAAATAAACGTGTTACACTAGACTGTCGAAGACAGGGAGATCCTTGTTAGATCCCAGTTGGGTGAACTGAGGGTGTTTTCCCTAAATGATTTTCCCCTTTACCTCTATGAAAATGCGGGTGCACTCCCTTTAAATTTAACCGTCTTAATTCTTAACACGTTAGTGTAATTAGTAAATGAGCATATAATCCAAACGAGTAGTAAGACATGGTGTTAAAACAGAGATAAAAATTAAGAAGGTAGATTTCCTCCCATGCCCTGCTAAACAGTTTTCTTTTGATTTTATTCTGTTCAATAAACTTATGGAACATGTAATATTTATTTTCAATGAGTTCAGCTACTACAAATTTTGTTTTTGATTAATTTTACATAAACTTGTTTTGCGAAAATTGGCTCTTGAAACTAATATAATTAGCTCAGAATTATGTTCATATACTCTAAAATTCCCTCCCCCAAGGTTACATTCTTGAAATTTTCTTTCGAGGAGGGAGGGTGGTGCCACACTCTCAGCAGATGGGACCTAAATTCCACCCCCCATATGGAAACTCCACATAAGCGCCCTTGACCAAATCAAAATATTGACAAAAGCTATAGGAAGTACGAGTATGGAGAGAAAGATGGAAGGGGGTGAGGCTACAGTTACACTGGCAAGTGGATTGCGACATTTTTCCCGTGAGTGCTGTCCAGGTCTGATTACACTAGAAGTAATACATTGCTGTGAGATCTATCAGGCTAGTAGTGTTGGCGAGTAGCTTGCGAGAGTTCTCACAAAGTTGTTTTACACCTAGGAGGAAAATTGCTCGCGCAAGATTTGTTTGTCATTTTGGAATAATGCCTCCCTTCAGACATTTAAACTATGCTGTTACATTGCTTATACTAAACCAAAGCAATTATATTGGTAGCAAGAATCCATAGTAAAAGCAATGCTGGGATAAGGAGACGTTGTAGTGTTTATAATAGCTACTTAATGAACTTAGGATTGAATATGTCCAACAGCTTAGAAATTTTATTTCAACGTCCTCAGTTGAGTTTGAAAAAATAGTGTCAATTGTTCAAATAAAAATACAAAAGCAAAATACCCACTTACGTGCTTCAATTCCGCCCAGTGAACGCTGCTGGCATGTATGTAATTATTATTGAGAAACATTAAATTCTTACTTATAAACATATAAGTATCTAATTATTACACTATTATATATTTTTATTTTACAAGTGACACATCTTTCATCGATGTACAATTGAATGAGCGTAAACTTATTGGATTTATAAGATGTTCATAAAAATGACTTACAAAAGTATTTAGAAACCCTGCAATATGATCAGATATCATAGTTGAGTAATGATCCCAATTCATGGTGTTGAATAGTGTCTGCTGGTGCGTGTACTATTGTTTTACTAAGGGGTTGTAGAACATTTAGGTCTGTGTACTGATTAGGGGCAAGTACAAAACTCTAAGGTAACGGATTGCTTGAAATAGAACCGGACTCAAAAACTGAAGCGTCTGCTTCAGCTAACTCCATAATGGCCTGATTGATAGCCGTTTTAAATGTCTCTTGATCGCTGGGTTTTTTTATTTGTCTAAACTCAGATGCAATCTAGTCTCCAAATATCCGTTCGTCGTCATTGGGCTGACTCAATGACCTAACTGCTTTTTATAGTTCTTCTGATGTTATATATTTCTTTGGTTTACATAGTTTTTCTTTTCAGCAGTTGCGGATCGTGGATTTAAAGATTGGGAGGGCTGCATTTGGGGGAGTGAGAGGGGGCAGAGACTATCAGGGGTTCTGGAGAGGGGGGGGGGGATTTACATTTTTAAAACTCAAGACTTAAAAGTGCCTTTTAATGTCATCCTGAGCAATTTTTAAGAGCATTTTTATTTTCAAAGATAGTGTTCACTACCCTACTATTGAAGTTCCACCTCGTGCTTGAAGGTTGGTAATACGGCCAAACACATTATCAATCATTGAAAGATAATGCGGTGACCTTGAAAAATGCAGGTATTCCTAAAAGACTGCTGAAAAAAACGTCCCCGGGGTTTTCGCGAAGCTATCTTTTGCATTATTATGTTTAGCTGAGGGGCAAACAGTGTACAAAATGTGCATTTGTGTAGGTTTATTTATTATTGCCTGCATTCCTCCTTTCCCCCCGCTTATTACAGGCACTCTATCATATGTCTGCCCAATGAATTTATCGGTATCATCCTTTAAAATACTGTAAAGCTGTTCTAAAATGCACTTAAATAATCCTTCTGCATTCAGTAAATTTGAATTAAAAAGCCCAACAAATATTTCGTGGTTAGCGCCTTCCCTGTCATAAATGAATACAATAACAGTTTGAGTTTTTCGAGACATCAGTAGTATCATCTGACAACACAGCAATAAATTTGGTTTGGTTTATAACAGTACAATTTTTTTTTCACGGCACACTTCTAGCATACAGTCTAAAATTTCGTTCTGAATTATATTTGAAGATCCCTTGAACACAGATGATTTATTTAAATGTGTTCGTAGGTTTTCATCAAGGTTGCTAGTCAATTCTAGTAACCTTCGAAATACACCAGGATTGAAAGGCTCTGTAGTTTCATCGTGGCCACGCAAGGGAAGTTCACATTTAACGCAATCAATTATTTTTGAAAGTATTTTACTATTTATTCTTACTTCCTCGTTATGCTTAATAATCTGTTGTCTGTAAGCCAGCATAGAAAAATCCATTACATTTTTAAAATGCTTTGTTGAGTCGTTGTGCTTTTTAAGTTTCTTATTTAAATGTTTCACTTCCGTTACACCTGTTTCAACCCAGGTTTTATCAACACCATATAATAAACATGAGAAACAAAACAGAAGTTTTTTTAGCTTCCAACCCGCACACCCATTTGTGCTTTTCACACACATCAAGATTCAATTTTATTTTATATACAAGCTTCCTTCTCGAGGTAGCTTGATAAATCGACAAATCAGGAAGAGGAAGTCCTTGATTTTTAATGTAATTTGTCTCATTCAATGATAACTAGGAGAAAATAATTTTCTGTAATCCCACTACACTCATTCCATTCATAATAGTTTACCTCAACTCACATTATAAATAAAATAACTCGTCTCTAACCCACTCATAAAATTATATGTATTTTTAACTTGTAACTGTAAAGATCACTGCTACAACATTGTTATAATAATTACGATTTGCGAACACAATTACAGCCTGACAAAAAATTGCACCCCATTGCTAGACAGGCGCGCAGAATATGACTGTAGTGTGTAGCGACCATAGGTGAATCAGAGGGACGTTTATTGTAAATTTTGAGCCGCTAGCAGATTATACCATGATGATGATGCTTATACTGCTATTCACAAATAGTTCAGATAATTTAGGGAGCACTGCAGCCCTATACGACGAGCCGTCACTAATAGTAAATGAGTTGTCAAAGAAAGAGGAATTAGAGAGAGGGGCTGGATTGGGGACGGGGGTGAGCGCTCAACTCCCAACTTCTTGAGAACAACATACACTGACTTTTGTTGGAAAAGAGACAGCTGATTAAAAATGTTAATCAAAAGCTTCAGCGGTGTTAATTTTTTTTAGCGGAAACACAAAGGGTCGGAGGGCACAAGGGTAACCGCAGGAATAGAATTGGGGGCCCCTGGACTAGAGCTTATTCTCGCATTCTCACTTGCTGTTACGTCTCAGGTCTGATGATTATCTATATTACACAAACACTGGCGCAGCCAGGATTAGTTTGTGTGTGTGTGTATGTAGAAAGTGGGGGG
>CABEEJ010002719.1:23581-102256 GCA_901482245.1 Timema douglasi
GGGGGGGGGGAAGTTTCACTGACCAACTAAGCGGGGTCCATTGGTTTTTCCCGTGGGAAAATTTAAGTACTGCAAAATGCAAATGCATTAAAAGAAATACAATAATATCCAAAATAATTTAAAATTTATAAAAATGCTCATAATTCTTTAATTATTATGACTATTAAGTTTTTATGAACACATTTTTATTTATGCATACTGCTAGAATATACAAACATGCAAGTTTCAATAAATTGTATTTTGGAAATTTGACTTATAAAACTATATTATGAGCTAAAATCTGAAAATTCAAATAAGCAACTTGCACTAACTCTTAACTCACAAAATAACTTTTGAACTAATTCACTTTAGTTTTATGTTAATTTTCATTGGCTTCATTGAAAGTTCATTGAGAACTTCATCCTCCCTATGAGGAAATATCATATCTGGCCAGAACTGGTCCATATATGCCCAAGAAATGGGGCAAATCTTGCATTTTCCCACATGGATCCGTAACTGACACCTATGAATTTATGTATATGAAGCTAATTAAGTCTGTCTTCATTTGTAAAGTTCCTCATGTACGATTTTAACAACTTTAAGGATGAGAGAGAGGAAGGTGGGTAGCGAGGTCTGGGGGGTGGGGTAAACCCTGAACCCCCTCCCCCCCCTTGTCTGCGCCAGTACTACACTAATGCATAACATATAATACGTTAAAGTAAATCAACTTATTGAAGTAAACCTTCAACATGAGGGAAGAAGGAAGGTGAACACACCACCATGAGCGATTGGAACAGTGTAGTCGGAGAAGGACGGGAGCAGAAGATCAGAGGGCCATATGTACTGGAGAAGAGAAACAATAGAGGGAAGATGCTCATTGAATTCTGTCAGCGAAATGACTATTACCTGGTTAAAGATAAGAAATACCAAACTATATACATGGAAGAGTCCAGGAAACATGAGCTGGTACCAACTAGACTACATCCTTGTCAAACAACGGTTCAGGAATGGAGTAAAGGATATGAAGATATTACCAGGAGCTGATAGCAATTTAAGCCACAACCTGTTGGTGGCATAAATTGAAACAAGACTGAAGAGGATCAGGAAGATGAGCAAGATAAAAATGAGGTGGAACTTAGAAAAACTAAAAACAGTGGTGACATTATTAGAAATTCAATATAAAAAAGGTTAAACGACGCGGGAGAAGCAAGTAGCCTTTAAGTGTGAAAGGAAAGTGGAATAGAGCTAGGATATTTTTTTTGAAGGTGCTAAGTGATAATGTTAGAAAAGTGAAGATAAACTCATGAAAGCCCTGGGTAACAACAAAAACGCTTCAGAAAATGGAAGAAAAGTCAATAAAGATGTATACATGAGGCTAAACAACGGATTAAGAAGAGAAAGAAACAAAGCCAGGAAAGACTATATAGAAAATACATGCGATGAGATTAAAGAAGGAAGGTATTACCTCAGGTACCAGAACGTATTGAACCTAGGTTGGAATGAAAACAAAGGTGTACGGACAAAAGGAATAGAAGACCCCAAAGTTCAGATGGTGAATGATCATAACAAAGTTCTTAAGGTTTCTAAATAAGATTTACGAAACAGGAGAATGGCCCAAGGACTTTCTAGTCGCAAACATGGCGCCCTGAAATAAAAAGAAACCAACTAAGAAATGCAGTGACCAATAGACCATCAGCCTCATTTCTCACGTGGTAAAATCTTGGAAAGAATACTCAACAGGCAACTGGAACAGAACAAGGAACCAGAGATGCCATCAGGATGCTAAGAATAATTTCAAAGAGGGACCTGGAAGTTAAGGAAGATGTCTACATTGGTTTCATCAACCGGCAAAAGGTGTCCAATAAGGTGAAGTGAAAGAAACTGCCGGAAATACTCAAGAATATCAGTATCAACTGGAGGGACAGAAGGCTGATTGCAAACCTATACCTGGGACGAGTGAAGATGGGGCTGAATGAGGGAGAGATCAACAGCGTAGAGATAGGAAGAGGATTGCGGCAGGAATGCTGTTTTTCACCCAGTCTGTCCAACTTGTATGGAGAGTGGCTGGTCAGGGAAACCCTAAAGGAATGTGGCAATTTTAAGACAGGAGTGCTATCAACACAGTAAAATATGCATATAATCCAGCATCGCTGGCCAAAGACGAAGAAAAGTTGTAGGAAACGATGGACCAGTTGGTGGAGATAGAAGATATGACATGGAAATAAACAATGAGAAGTCAAAAGTGATGGAAATTTCCAAAAATAAAGATCCACTGAAAATCAAAATTGGAAACCAGTAGTTGGAAAGAATTTAGCAGTTAAGAAACTGGAAAGTCTGACAAAAATCGCCTATTGTACCAATAAAATTACGTTGAGGATCGCCATCGCCAAGAAAGCTTTCAACAAGAAGAGATTTATGCTGACCAGCAAGTTGAGTTTGGAACTGGGTAAGGAAGACACTGATGAAATGATATAATTGAAGCATCGCGCTGTATGGATCAGAAACTTGGACTCTCAGCATGCTGAAAAGGGAATACTTGGAGAACTTTGAAATGTGGTGCTGGAGAAGACTTGAGAATATCAGGTGGAGAGACAGGATGACAAATGAAGAAGTCCTAGGAGAGTGGGTGGGAAGAGAACCATTTTGGATGTGATTCTTCAAAGCAAACTGGATCAAACATTTCCTTGGGAGGAAGTGTCTTATACATGACACCAGAGAAGCAGGGGTTGAGGGAAAGAGGAGCTTAGGAAGGATGAGTATACTATTGGATGACTTTAAGGAAAGAAGAAAGTTCTGGTAGCTGAAGAAAGCGGAAGAGAATTGGCGCATTGGTGGTCAAGTTCACTGGCAAAAGGAATGAACCTGTCTTAAGAGAAAACACTTAATTACCTGTTCAGTGGCAGTATGGTCTAACGCGCTAATCTTGTGCTGAACAACTGCCAAAGAACGCCTGTTGGACTCATTGAGTCTTTTTCCTAAATAGTTTCCCACTATACCTTCATGCAAATGTGGATAAACTTCCTCTAAATTAAGCCTTCCTAATCTTTAGTCCATTAGTGTATTAGTACAGAGGTGTATAACTTTTTAACCGGTGGTAAGATGCGGTGCTAAAAAACCACTTAATAATATTATTTGAAAATAATGAATTTCAACTTCTTATATACTTTGTGCTCTACACTATTTGCTATAATTTATGCATGAATATATAAATTCATCTTAGTTCATAAGATTTTGGGTAATCTATAAGGTTAAGATCACACTTTAGATTCAAGAGTAGCCACTTTTTCAAAAGGAGGGAAAATGAGGTAGTTGTTTATAATTGGCATCCAGCTGCCCAAAAATCTCTTTGACAGTAGCCTTTCTTGTTGCATTGACATAAATTATGCATAAAATATAGTTTCCTGTGTTTTTTGGCTGATTTTCTGAGCTTGGTTCTTTAAAAGGCAGTGAGCAATACATAGATATTATGTAATATGTAGCTTTGGTAGCGGAAAAAACTTATCTTTTTCCTTCCCCATTTAGAGTTAAAATAATATGTTAGTAAAAACTAAAACCCATAAATAATTAGGCCTATTTTGTGTGAAAGGGGAGGCCTCAAACAATTACTTTCCCTCCGGCACCACAAATTCTCTGGGAGCAGCCATTACTTCTCCTATGACTGAAGGCTACTATTAGTGTACCTACTTTGACAAGGGCTGGATGCTACCAAATATCTTCTGTGGTCATATTATTCGAATCAAGAAAGCTGAAGCACAAAGTGATTCATAACCAAAGGTTTTAGAGAGATATCAGAAGATGCTTTTGCTAATTTTCTATTCAAATGATAGCAAAAGAAACTTTCATAATTTGTTTTACCTGAAAAATCCGTATTTAAAATATATGGTAAAAACAATTAGACATTATAAATACTGATTTATTAGTAAAATGGTTATTTCTTTAATTTTAAAACACCGACTAAATTGCACTTTAATCATTTGTAGCCTAACCATATAGTTATGTTTCTAATTAGTTGAGTCCAAGTCAACTAACTACATACAGTATTTATAGTCAAAGTAAGAGAATTGTGACCATATACATCCTAAAGAAACATTCATCCAATTTAATGTAGATCAAATATTACTCTAAGTCAAGTTGGAAGTAATCACCATTTAAATGGTTAACCAAAAGGACTGTGGATGCAGTTCACAACAAAATTCCTTCCAGGGGTGTGACACCAGGGGGTCACCTCCTCTCTCTACAGAGGGGACTATTATGAAAAGCACAATTAAGAATTAAAAGTGCAGCTTTCTCTGATTCTTAACACTTGGGAATTGACTTATCATAATCCACAATAATTAACAGTCCCTACCCACTTTACCCTTGGACATCCCTCAGAGTGGCCCATTAAGTCTAAGTGTGGTCAACCTCATAGAGATAAATTTATTGTTCTGCCTTTATATTTAACATGATTTTAAGACAAAGTTTTTACAATTATGTGAGTAAATATTTCTTACAGGAATTAGTTGGGAACCAAAAAGTTAATTGCAGTACAATGTGTATAAGTATAGACAGTAATGGATTATGTGATAGATAAATATTAACATGAGTGAAATGGGTAAGAGTTTTGTGAAAAACAGTTTTGTTAGACAACATGAGATCTAGAAATATTAATAGATTCTGACTTATCCCTTCTTAAATCTATTATTATGACACCAGTCTCTAGATCTCAGCTTTAGGAATACTTTTATTTAATGTTGTACAATAAAATTTGACTTTAATATTTAGATTAAATTGGAATGAGAATAACACCTTTAAAATGATCGAATATATTTTTAAATCAACTTGTGATTATTTACAAAATATGATGATTCGTTTTGATATACCTTAAGTATACTTAATAAAAACCTTCATTGAAATAAGATTGGCCGTGAAGATTTAGTTAACACAACCCCTCGTCTTCCCTGTCCATTTGGAAAGCAGCCATTTACTTGGCATTGCTCGTTTTATACATATTATATGTTTTGTTTCGTTATCACATTTCACTATACTTTTGGTGTGTACATATATGAAGTAGTTAAGCTAGCGTGTTAGGGACGAGAAAGGTTGAATTTAGAGTTAGTGTACCAACATTTGTGTGGAGGAAGAATGGAAATTAATTTAGGAAAAAATTGCCTCTAGTACAGCTAACCAAAATTTGAACCTCAATCTCTAGAAAAATTAATCTACTGTGGTAAAATTGATATTTTTAGCTGTGAAACGGAAAGTTTTGATTTGTGTAAGGAAAATCATACAAAAGCTTCAACTGATGTTCATGTTTAATTTCTTCCTTTCATCTGCTGTATTATATTGATGTAGCAAAGATAGTATTTTAGTTTGAAAATTTGTTTAATATGCCACTAACCTTGTTTATATTACTTATTTCATTCACAGTTAAATACTTGTTATCGTGTTTGCATAGCTTGAAAAAATTAGTCATCAATGAGGCACTAGACTTGTGGCTCTTAGGCATTTGTTGGAAGCCCCTGCCTTAGACCATGGCACGGCAAATTTTTGGGTCCTTATAGACTTATAAATTTATCAAAAGTCCCGCAGTTACGCATAGTTTCTGCACTCTTTCTTCATTATATTTATTCCTTGAATACAATTTTTATTAAAAGAACTTTTGTCCCCACTTTTATAGAAACTGTTGTGATTTGACTATGGCAGTGAGAGGATTAGGCCTGTATCAGTTGTGATCGTGGGTACAGTAGCCCCATGGCTTCTTTGGTGCTGACTGACAACTTTGAAAAGTTACCAGACCAAATTATGTATCCCTACTCCAAACCATATGATCTGCAAAAACGCGTGTTTAGCAGCTGTCACTTCTGACAGTCAACATTTAGGTATATACCTAAATGTTGACTGTCAGAAGTCAACTGTGAGTTGCCAGTCAGCACCAAAGAAGCCATGGGGCTACTGTAGATCTAAGTATTGGTAAACAGATGCTTGGTAATACTGTTAAATAAATAGAGAATCTGTAGTTCCAAACAGAGTATCCTGTGCCTATCTATTTCGGACACTACAATGGTTATGAGGATCTGAACCATTAGATATGACAATAAGAGTGTAACCCCCCTTTGATTTATACCATAAATAAAAGTCAGGTTGATCACAAGAGAGTTTATTTCTTTTATTCCAACAATAACAATACTCTAAGAGAAAGAGCGGGACAAGCCCAGTGTTAGGTGCAGATATCAATACAATAAGGCCATAATAAACAATACAGAAATAAATGATTTGGGGCAAGACCCCAAGTACTAAGATGGCCGCCTAAGGGACCCACAATGTTAACATACATTTAAATTGACCTTCATACAAATATGTCGTATATAATGATAATTGAAGATTGAAACAATAACCTGCATACTAACAACAATCATAAGATATAGACTAGTTGCGATCGGCGACTCTCCAATACCTAACGTAGATGACAAAGTGACCTAGAAAAAGATTTATCATTACGGCCATCATAAGGCCCAAAAATAGAACCAAGATCCGTTATTAAAAGAGACCTTTAAAATTGAGTAACCTAGCTACTAACAAACTAACAACCTAAGAGCGCGGGCTCGCGGCTCCAGATTTGACCAACTAAGTTCAGATCTATAGAAATTTAATTCCCCAATAATGACTAGTAATACAATCATTCAACATGATTCTACCAAAGTACCCAAAGGATACAATTTAACAAATATCCCGCATATCAAAAATGGCGGTGTTAATAGTTTCAAATCCATCCGTGACGCGGATGAGATGCGTTAGCCTATATAGTAGTCCAACTGCGCTACCATGATCTCTACTGTAAAATTCCGCAGCCTCAATTTAGAATAAACAAAGTTAAATCTTAAGCAGATATCGCCGAAACAGTAATTTAGAATCCATCATAAGCCAAACAGAATTTGGATGTAAATAAACTAAATCTAATTTGTCACCAAGTGTCTCACCTAGAAAATGCGGAGAAATGCGTGTCATGATTATAGAGTCCTGCCGTTATATACACATAAGTTAAGTCACGTGTTCTCACAGCGCGGGAAGTAAGGCAGGGAAAAGGGGGAAGGAGAGTGCATAGTTCTGGAATACTCTCCAACAGTCTGGGTATAATTCAAATCACGCGCCGTTCGACCGACCATTGATACCACCACACTGTTGTCGGCGCGCACGGGTCTGCGCATGCCAATCGTCTCTTGTTTCTCTTTGGGTGGGGCAGATCTAGAGGTGGAACTTGAGCCATGGTCCCTCTGCACAGTTGAAAACAAGTTGAGCCGTGATGTGTATGTTGTGTGGAGCCTCGTGGACCAGCCAAATGGAGACAGAAATTGGTGACTCAAAACAATCCTTTTCCATTCATATTGTAACGAGGTTACAAGAGGAAAACTAGGGTGAAATGGTGGCGCGTGCAATTGGTGTCGGTTCAATGGAGGATTCTAGGTGGAGAAAGAATCGTGGTCAGCATACAGAGAAAGATTTTAAAACTTTATTAATTGCAATAAAATCGAGGAAGAAAACAAAATTTGTACATTAATCACGGTAACTGGCCGCAAAACATTTGTCCTATTACGAGACTTGTGTACACCTAGAAAACCATCGGAACTAGCATTTGATGGGAAATAATCTTTTTCTGAAGCCCTCCTTCAGGTCAGAACGTATTAAATTCTATAAGCGATTGCAAGCTCCCAATGAATCCATTTCACAATATATTGCAACACTGAGGAAAATGACCAGTACCTGCAACTTTGGGGCGAATTTAAATGACCATTTATAAGATGTTAATTTGTGGGATTAATAATAATGCTATAAGAGAGAGACTAATCAGTGACATTACATTATCCTATGAGCAGGCAATGGTAATGGCAGTTTCCCTGGAGGCAGCGCAAAACAAATCTATGATGTTGGGACCAATGCAATAAGAAAGCGTGCAACAAATCTCCAAGAATTTCCCAAAATGGAAGGGAAAAGAGAAGAAAGATTTTTCAAGAAGGGAAAGGGAGTGTTTTGTGTGCGGGTATAAAAATAATGTAGCGTCAGAATGAAAATTTAATGCATATACGTGTAATGTGTGTCATCAAAAGGGGCATTTAAAGAAGATGTGTTCAAAGAAACTGAATCAGGTTCAGGATAGGGATGCACCGAGTGTGGAGCAACCACACCAGGACTTCAGCCTTTTTTTAAAATCATATTAATCAATCAATTTAATGCATATACATGTAATGTGTGTCATCAAAAGGGGCATTTAAAGAAGATGAGTTCAAAGAAACTGAATCAGGTTCAGGGCCTTTTGCGCCGAGTGTGGAGCAACCACACCAGGACTTCGGCCTTTTTTTTTTATCATAGTGTTCAATACAGTCCTTTTGAGGTTAAGGGGGTGAATACAATTAGATCCAACTTCATGGTGGGAATTTAAATAAAGGGGATAGTAACCCAGTTTGAGGTTGATACAGGTTCAGCAGTGACTTTAACGCCTAGAAAAACATTTCAAGATAACTTCCCAAATGGGAATTACTCACTATGTAAGATTAATCTTTCCACATACACAGGTGAGGCCTTATCGGTATTGGGTAAGGTAAGTGTCAGGAGAGTTTGAAGGGGCAGTGCATAAAGACTTGCCTGTACTGATTGTAAAAGGTAACAGTGCATTATTGTTAGGTCGAGATTGGCTCACCTGCATCAAATTAAATAGGAAGGGAATGATAGGTCAAAGACAGATGGTAGGTCAAATAGGCCTAGAACTAAATAAATAACAATCTATTTCAATGTGGGTGAGTGAATTTAAGGAGGACTTTCCAAACTGTTTTAAATCACAAGGTGGCATCATTAAAGGTTTTCAAGCGTCAATTGCTTAGAAACAAGGTGTGAACCCCAAATTTTGTAAGGCAAGATCAGTTCCTTACGCTAAAAGGGAGTTGGTGGAAGCAGAGCTGTCTAGACTACAGCAAGAAAACATCTTAGTTCAAGTGAGGCACAGCGAGTGGGCCACACCAGTGGTATTGGTTGATAAGGGAATCAGGCTGTGGGGGGATTATAGTATTACCATCAACTCCAAAGTGTCACAGATCACTATAAGTTACATGCTATTTAAGAAATATTTGCATTGTTGCCGGGGAGTAAGTGGTGTACTAAGATAGATCTCAGAAATGCATACAGACAGTTGGAATTTAGTCCGGAATCTATGCCCGTACTGACTATCAATACCCATATGCGGCTGTTCCAATATACGAGGTTAAGTTTTGGAGTGGCTTCGGCGGCAGCTATTTTTCAGTCTATCATGGACCAAGTTCTGTTAGGATTACCTAAGACTATCTCATATCGAGATGATTTGGTCATTTTGGAATCAACCCTAGACGAATGTAAAGAAATTCCAAAAGGGTTTTAAGTAGACTTGTACCGTGGATAGAGACTAGACCAGCACCAACAACGTCTGTGTACTCACCATTCAACAGTCAAGCTGGGCTCTCGTACAAATTCGACGGTCGCGCCACGGAACGACCTTGTTCATCCTCACTGCAATATACTCTGTTTGGGAACTCAAAGTTTAAGTCGAACATTTTTCTGACGAAAACTATCCATTTGAAGAGCGCATGCGTGAGGTGGCCGGTCTAAGTGGTTTATTCTGTGCATCGGCTGACCGTGGTCACCCCCACCCCCTTGACCTTATGTTTCAACGCTGCTGTGCGCAGGCAACGTGGAAGACATAAACTATTGTGATTGGCTAATCATGACCGCATTATGCAGTCATTCTTTCCGCCCATGTTCCCCCCTTGCTGGGCAGAACTAGATATAAGCATATGTTCAGAAATGTACGGTACTCTTTGAAGCCATCTAGAAGTAGGGCACACTTGGGCACTATGTAAGGCCTCAGGATATTTATTATGTAAGTCATAGTAAAATAATAAATTTGATCTTTGGCCTCGAGCTAATAGTTTTCAGGCTAGGGTTCAAATCTCAGTGAAGAGTAATGTAAATGGTTATATAAATTTGATCTTTGGCCTCGATCTAATAGTTTTCAGGCTAGGGTTGTAATCTTAGTGAAGGGTAATGTAATTGTTATACATCCGACCTTTGGCCATTAGCTAGTGTTTTCCAGGCTAGGGTTGTAAACTTAGTTAAACGTAGCCGTCTGTCCGGAGTTAAAAGTATCTGATTATTAGTTGTGTTAGCGGTCATATGACGATAGCCGTGGGTCCCTTTGTTTACCTTTTGTTGGTAATATTGTAAATGGGTTTATTTATTGTATCATCGGCCAGATGAAGTTAGTTCAATGTTACTTTGTTATTATGTTAACTGACAGAGTAGAAGCAAGTTTAGTTATGATGCAAGTTGACTGTTACCTTTATTGCTGTGTAGGAGTATTTGCTATTTAGGACGACATTGTAGATACGTATTTACGTATTGCGTATGCGTAGGCTTTGAGCCGCGGCAAATTTAACTATCGAAATATCCTATTTTGAAACTGTTTCTGTTGTTATAGAACGTAAATATTATTTGTATAAACGTATGGGGCGTAGTGTTGTCATACACGACGGATAATCATTATTGTCTTTATGTCTATCAGACCATATTGTATATTATTTTCTGGTTTAACTTCCATTGTAATAAACTGCCTTTGGGCCATATGAGTAATTTTCGCTTAGTTCTTGCCTTTACCCAGGCATCATGTTAGTAATTTCCTTTAGACATAACTATAATTATGCTGGTGAGACAGGGGTCGGGAGGACTTGAAGAGAATAGATCATTAAAGGTCCCTGGTGATATACTTGCCTTTATATTGTAATTTAACAACTCACTTCCTGTGGGGGTGAGCTGCCCATTGGACCATTGGTGGTACTGTTATAGGTACGCAACCCCACAGGGGGTGTGGTTGAGACTAAATCGATATAAAATCAAAGTTAAAGAAAGTAAATGTGTGTTTTTTAAGAAGGAAATTGAGTTTTTGGGGTTCAAAGTAAATGAATAAGGGAGGCATCCCACAGAAAGTAAACTCAAAGCAGTCAGGGAAGCTTCTGCACCGATGGACGTTTCTCAGCTAAGATAATTTTTAGGATTTATTGGTTACTATTCCTGTTTTTTGCCAGACTTGTCCACGGTGCTTAAACCAATTCATGAGCTGTTAGAGGTGAAACAACCTTGAAAGCGGACAGAGAACTGTAAGAGGGTTTTTAAAAAGGTAAAGGAAATGCTTTTAAATTATCAGGTGATTACTCATTATGATCCGGCTAAGCTTATTATAATGGCATGCTATGCTTCAGCTTATGGAGTCGGTGCAGTAATTTCACATGTAATGCCAAATGGGAAGGAGCTCCATATTGATTTTGGCTTAAGAACACTTACAAAGAGTGAGTAAAACTATGTGCAAATAGAGCAGGAAGTGAGTACTATTATATTTGGCCTTAAAAAAATTTCACATGTACCTAGCTGGTTGCAAATTTACCTTGCTCATATCCCATAAATCGTTGACAAAAATGTTGGATTTTAAGGAAGGAGTGTCAATAATGGCAGAAGCTAGGTTGACTAGATGGGCTATAATTTGGGCATTGTATCAGTGTGAGATTCAATAGAGGAAAAGGGATAAGATGAGAAAAGCAGATGGGTTGAGTCGATTACCATTGGCGGAGATGGATGAACAAGCCTGTTTGCGTTTTTAAATGGTAGACAAGTCGCCGTTGTCAAGTAAAGAAGTGGGTGACGCAACGCTCTGTGATCCGATTTTGTCTAAAGTGTATGATTTTACTCAATACAGATGGCCAAGTGTTTGTGCTGATGAAAGTCTTTAGCCATACTTTGTTAGAAAGGAGGAATTATCAGTGGAAAAAAACTGTGTAACCTGAGGAAATGGGGTAGAGATCCCAAAAGTATTACAAACCAGGGTGTTGGAGCTGCTACATGAAAACCATCCAGGAATTGTTCGATCAAAAATGTTAACGAAAAGTTACCTGTGCTAGCCAAATCTTGATAGTAGTTTGGAGGAAATAAGTAAAAAATATGAAGCGTGCCAAAGCATGTTAAATAGTGCGGAACCGATTCCAGGACAACATTGGCCATGGGCTATGAGAATTTGGGAGTGCGTTCATATGTATTTTGCACAAATAAAAGGACAGAATTTCTTAATCTTATGTGATGCCCACTCAAAATGGGTAGAGGAGTTTATTATGAACTCAATTACCTTGCAAGTGACTAATGGGAGACTTAGAACATATTTTGCAATGTTCGGATTACCAGAGCTACTGGTGATAACGAACCGCAGCTCGTCTGAGGAGTTTGAGTTGTTTTTGAGGCGAAATGGAGTTTGACATATGAAAAGTCCTCCTTACCACCCAAAATCAAATGGGGCAGCAGAAAAAACAGTAAAAACTGTTAGGAAATCATTGCTCAAGTTGACATTGCAGGAGGGTAAGGAAGGGCTTATTAGATCGTTTCAACACAAGGTGGATAATTTGTTATTCTCGTACCATAATACGCCCCATTCAGTTACAACAAAAACCCTGGCAGAGTTGTTGTTGGGTAGAAAACCAAGAACGGTGTTATCATTTTTAAAACCGAGCTTGAATAGGGAGATGAGAGTTAGTAAAGCAAAAAGTGAGAAAGGAGGTGAGATAATAAGTTTTACATTAGGTCAGAAGGTGTGGGTGACAACGGTCAGAAATGAGGTAGAAAAATGGCTTCTAGGTTGTGGGAGTAAGTTAGATAGTCCAGTGATATATATATGGTCAAGATTAAGGAAGGTACTAGGTATTGCCACACAGATCATTTAAGGGCAAACTGAAGTGATGGTATGATAAGCGTGGAGAACCAGCCAATCCTTCTAGGGTCAGGGTTGCCTTGGGAAAGCGAGAATGTTAGAGAAAATCAGGAAACAGAAGGGCATAAGGAAATTGAGAAGGGGTAGCAAGGGAGCAAAAGAAAATCTAAGTCAACAGAGAACCAACAGAAGGAAATCGATACAGAGGAACCAGTGTTGAGAGCGTCAGCTAGAATATAAAAACCTAGACAAAAGGGTATAGATACAAGGGACCTAGTGTTGAGAAGGTCAGACAGAATACCTAAACCTAGTAAGGTTTTTGATGTTTAAGTGTCATAGGTATGCAGTAGATAGAGAAAAAAAAAATCTGAGAAGGGAAGAGAGTTGTGATTTGACTATTTAAGTGAGACGACTAGGCCTGTATCAGTTGTGTACTTGACTAGAGTTAGAGTGGTGCAGAGAAATGGAAGTAAACGGGTTGTGATTGTGGGTAGATCCAAGTACTGGTAAACAAAATATGATCTTCTGAGTATTACTGTTAAATAAATAGAGAGCCTGTAGTTCCAAACTGAGTATCCTGTGCCTATCTATTTCAGACACTAAAGGAACAAATATAGAATAAATATAAAATGTACAATTTCATATTAAATAACATTATTGATTATGACCGATCAAGGTAATTTTGGTCTCACATTGGGATATTATTTGAAAGTACTTGATATATTTGCGACCTTAAAAGATTCAAAGATTGACTTTTAACGTTTATGTAGTTTTTTTTACATGATTGACTGAAAATTGCTGCAAGATCAACCAGTCGCCAACCCCTGCTTTAGACCATGTGACCACCGAAGCAGGTTTTTACACAATTAAGAGAGAAGTTAATGCAGTAGTTAAGGTCTACACTCAGTCTACCTTAAAAAATAGCAGTCTTAATTTTATTGGTTCTACTATGCTTACAAGCTACTTCATAGTAAAATCAAGTAAGACATACTCGATACTTTTTGGGAAAATGAAGAGTATATAGAACTCTTTTGCACTAAGTTAAAATTTATTCAGTTTTCCAATAGATCATGCGTGTTCTACCACCTGAATAGGAGAATAACTTTTTTATTTGTGCCTTAGGCTCCTCTTTATTCAAAACCCAATTTGCTCAATTGATGACCTTGACAGCACTTCACTAGCCTGTTTGTTGGATCACTCATCTTGTAAACTCTTCAACAGCACATTTCACAAAAATCATCCCAACAAGTATAGAAATAATTGTTAAAAGATTATAGATACCAGTATAGAGTAAATAGTAAGCATACAATCACCAGGCAAACAATAAAAAACAAAATTAACCTTGTACAAGCTCATAATCATCGAGCCAATAATGTTCTCAACACAAATCCTTAGCCTGAGCATCTACTAGTCAGACTCAAAATGTTTACATGCTAAATCCCTTATACATTCCAGAAGCCCAGTTTACTCCCAAATAGCCTACTTTCCAACACTTCACTTGATACCGTTGAATGGAGTAAGCCCTGTTCACTCTTTATGTACCACTTTTATATAAGCAATGATTTCTTGTTTTACTCACATACTTATTGATTAATGTTAATCCTTTTATTTAAATTTGACACTTTTAAGGAATAGTATAGATACATTTAAAAAAAATATAAACTAAATTTAACTTGGATATACAAGAGTTGTGTACTGTCAGCAAGGCCGTAGCCAGCTGATAATTTCAGGGGGAGGGAAGGCACATCCCCCAATTGCTGGAAAAAAAAAATCTAAATGATGAACAGTTCTAGAAGCTCTATGAAGTGGTTTTTTAATGGTAAAATAACCCCCTAGCTGCTGAAGGCTTGGGAATTTATAAAATATTTAACACTTTTTGAAGCTCTATGAAGTTTTTTTTTATGGTAAACTAACCCCCAAAATGCCTAAGGCTAGGAAAATTTCTAAATATTTAACACCTCTAGAAGCTCTTTGAAGTGCTTTTTATGGTAACACAGCCTCCTAATTTGTATTTTAATTTTGATATTGTTTGAATCATAAATAAAGCCATACATATTTTGTTCATAAAAATTTTGTGGGGGGTTTGAACAACAGTGTTGACTGACAGGTAATTTTCAAGCTCTTTGATTGGTAAAATTTATAGCTGAAGTATAAGAATAATTGTTCATAAATCCTTTAATGGATGGATGGATGGATACATCATCGATAATTGGAGCAATGTAATTCTTTGGGAGGTCAATACTTAAAATATCTTTTTTTTAACACCCCATGTATTTAATACTCATTCAGGATATCCACATATTTACAATAATAGTGTAAGGATGAGAAAGTTAGAATTTTTAGGAAATGTGCCTGCATTTGCATTGAGATCATTTAAGAAAAAACTCTCTCAATACATCTGACTAGGATTCAAAACCTGGTCTCCATGTCATTGGCAATAAACTATATTATGAGAGCAAGATATTTTACCATGCAACCACCAAGGTTGACCTTATCTATCATTAATTCATTGATTAAAGAAAATTCGACTATATGTTTGAATATTTCTTATTGTTAATATTTCTTATGGTTCTAATATTCTGCCCGTTTTTGTTTTTTGTTCTAAATTTCCCCTAATCTACAAACTAATTTAAGGACATTGTAAATAGGCTACAAGTAAAATAAAAAAGCTTTGTTTAGAATTGTAGATCTGATACATGATTAAACTATTTGTTTAGCATTTTTGTTTTCATGAAGCGAACCATTATGTTAATTTGTCTGCACAATACTAGATAGCTACGAAATTTGTCATCCTGTTGGCCAGTGGACTTAAAAAGTACAAAGCTCTTGCATAGGTTCTGAAAGTTATAAATTATTTTTTTAAGTCCCCTATATTCATTTCATGATATGTATTTATTAATAATGAATAGATAACACAGTACAAACTTTCTTAGAATTGAAAGAGGTTATGGTTGTTAAATGAAGAAATTGCGAAACCAGAGTAGGTACTAAAGAGCTGAACCATTTAATACTTAGTTAGGAATAATAATCGAACCTAGCTGTAGCCACTTGATCCAAACGAGAACAAGAGGGAAGAACATGAATCCAAACATCTTACAAAAGCTGCAGCCAGATCATAGTATATGGTTTGTTTGTCCCAGGCTCATTCTGAACTGTACATATTAAATACACAAACTAAGTCAAGAGGAAAAACAGCTATATCCAAAACTTTATTTTTACAAAATATACAAATTTAATAAATTAGCCTAGTAAACACTTAAAAAAACACTAGTGTTTATCTATTTCATTAATGAGTAATGTGATAGTGTTCACAGTTAGCAAATCACATTAAATATCTAAAAGATCAAATAAGGCACCAAAAATAGTTGACAAAAGAAAATATGACAATTTGTGCACATAACTATATAAACCAACACAAGCACATTTCAAAACATGTAGCCCATGCTTTGGTCACATTTCATTTATCCTTGGATGTCAAAAATACAATAATGTTTTCTTGACTAACCATCATATAGGTAATCAAATTAAAACAGCCTTAAAAAAAAATCGTGGTGCGGGTGCCATATTATGACATCAACATGGTCACTCCGACATACTGTTGTCAATGCATAAAAACTATATCATCTGACCCATGAGTGATAAAGGAGCGAGTTTTATTTTAAATTGTAGATTATAAATAACCTTTGTTCATGAAACTTTATTATAAAATCTATAGTTTAATTATTGCAGGTCAAACTCTAAAAAATAGGTTTTGCATTACAGTAGCCATTTGTTTGGCTTTCAATAACTAACTAAAGCAATAACATTATAAAAAAATCCTTTGATTTAGCTAACGTGTGTAAATTTAAATTGACATCATTTTAATTATAATTTTTTTGAAATGTACAGATTGCAGCTAAATCGAACTGTAAACTTCACATGAAACTGGACAGGATGCTGCAGCTAAGCATGAAAATTGTGCTGTTCCTTTTACTTTAAACATTTACATATTTAATATTAAAAAATTTCTTTTTTTTCTTTTCAGTTCAAATGGAGAATAGGTTATATGAAAACCCCTAAGAAATTATTTTTGAAGATAAAAACTATTGTTATGGACATATTTATAGGTGCTAACTTGACATTAATTTGCTAAACCCTTCATCTTCAAGTTAGTTTAAGACTTATGACAGAGTCAAGGCTGGAGGTTATTACTATGCAACAGTCAAAAAGTGGTCCAGATAGTATTTTTCAACCTAGTTTCTTGGGCTTTGGTAAGAATTATCTTACAGAGATACTACAATACCACATTTTCTATAAAAGATTTAATTTTTTATTAATTATTAATTGGAAATGCAAGCAGTTCAACAGTCAAAATTCTATTTAAGAAGAGAACCAAACCTTTTTTACTGTCGAGTTTTGTTGTCATTTGATTCCCTCCAAAATAGGATTTAAGTTTGTCATTAATTTTCTGAGCTATGTATTTGGAATCGCATAGTCCTTGTTTGGCAAGATAAGTACAATGTATTTCATAACGAGCCTTTCCCATATTAATTAGGTGTGTGTTTAAATAATCGGACATTTTCTGAAATGCTGCAGTTGCTGTTGATTGTGAATTAGTAATCTGATGCCATCACTTGACACCACTATCTTTCCAGCTATCCAAATTTTGAAAGATTAAAGTGTTTTTTCAGAAAAATAATAATAATGGTAATATTGTATTTATTTCACAATGAAATCTATGTCACTTGTTTTCAGTAGCAATTGTGCATCATCTACCATTTCGTAACATGTCGAGAGATTCCGCGTTGCTTTATTTTCTTTATCTTTCCACAGAAAATACAATTTCTTCTAAAACTCTACAGTAACAAAATATCTTATTTCGCTTTTTAAAGGTATTTATCTTACACATTTTACATGGCTGTAAAATTCTTGTGTCATTTTCTGTGATGCTCATGTTACTCTTAAAGCATGTTTTGACCTTTATTTCATAATATTTTGATTATTTTAAGGTTTTAAATATAGTATTTGCTGCTTCTTGGATATTTTCCCATATTCTGTTCTTAGATTTTACTCCCACAGTGTGAATTATATCTTCCATAATTTAATCTTGTGGAATTCCATTTTCAACCTCTATCTTTATGCCCAAAAAACAAAAATGAGTCATCAATGTTTAGTTAATTAATGGAGAAGAAAGTAAATATGAGTCTCAAAGATTTGAACACTATATTAAAAGAGATGGGGCATACTTTATATATTAGCTGCAGCTTTCTCTCTGACAACATATGGAGCTCATAGTTCGCCCCAACTGCAACCTGTATTTTTCATAAACACAATTTTAATGATACCAATCAAAAATTATGTTAGCTAAATAGTTTATTTAAAGGATTTTTTTTATGATGTTCTTTAGTTTGTTATTTAGAGCCAAATTTAAATACAGTAATGTAAGACAGTAGTTTTTAGAATTTGTGTGCCATGATTAAAAATATGGTGCGTTTATTGTAAAGTTTTATGAACAGAGATTATAAGTTTATTATCTACAATTTAAAATAAAAATCATTTCTCTCTATCCCTAATGGGTGAGATGTTATAACTGATTATATTCAGTGACAACAATATGATCTGGTGGCCATGTTGATGATAGTACCCCCATCACTATTATTTTAAGAATGCTGTATTAATTCGATTACTTATATGATGGCAAATCAGGAAAACATTATTGCATTTTAGGCCTTCAAGGGTAAATAAGATGTGACCTAACCCCTGGACTGATAGCAATCACAAAAATAAATAATCAGTCTGTAGAGTGAGCACATTATAGACAAGAGTAAAGTGGAAATTTTTAAATTCTCATAACAGAGAGTTATACCAATGCACAAGAGTGAAGTATATATTTTCCCCTCTAATAAGAGGTACACGAATAAAATTAATGTTTATATTGCAAAGTCGATTATTTTTGCTGAAATACAGTCTAATCTCTCATTACACTTAACCTAAGACATTATGCTTTGGAGGACAGTAATAAAAACCATAAATGATAAGTTCACAACCGGGCTGAAACAAAATTAATTTTTTTTATCTCTTTGTAAACTGGATTTTCCATCAATATTAAAAATAGTGAAAACTTTTAGTAACATAAGAAACTCTTATTTCTTAAGTGCCGCTACTGTAATTTATATGAGGGAATTTCTCATTAGTTCATCATAGAATAAATTAATGCAAGAAACACCAATATTTGATTTTGGTAATTTTTTAAAATTTACAACCAAAGTAGGTTTCCTAAAGCATTTATTAAAAGAGGGAGCTTAACCATTAAATAATCAAAAAGTGAAGCCTAGTCTACATATTGCCAAACAATTCAAATCAAAAATAAATTCTTGGATGGTTGCACACGTAGGCCACAAGCCAGAAAATTTGCGCACAAAAAATTCAAAAAATTATCAGGAGTTTAATGTATTTGAATCGTGAATTAAGCTATTTTATAAGTAACAACATTATCAACAATCAAAACGGAGTGACAAAAGTTTAGATTAATATAAAATAATCTCTCTTCAGACAACTGTGTAGGTCACAAACAATAGCTTATCAGCTTGAGTGAGCAATGAAGTATGTCCCTATTTGGAAAACAGTTATTGTTTATCAAGAACACCTTTCTCCCATTTAAACAGTGCAGGGTCATACCCCCTTACTGGTGGAAACGTCCAATTATCTTAACAACAGCTTCTTCTTTGAATGGAGGAGCAAGTGCCGGTTTAGATGATATTTCATTTTAAAATTCTTATCACAAATACTACAATGAAAGGATCTTGATATATGAACACGACTATGATGGTCCAACAATGCTCTAGTTGATTTGAAAAAGTGTCCACACTTTACACACTTATGAGGTTCCTTAACTCTGTGAAGGGATTTGCGGCTGGTTAGACCGGCGAATGATTCAAAACTCTCATTACATTCTGGACAGTTCCAAACCTTCTCTTTCTGTCCAATATGATTCTCCATATGAACTTTCAAATTCCATTTCACTCTGGAATGATAGCCACATTCTGCACACTTGTATGGCTTTTGTCTGTTATGAATGAGCATGTGGCGCATCAGGTGGCTTTTAAACCCAAATGTCTTCTCACATTTATCACATTTATAAGGTCTATCTCCTGTGTGTGTCTGAAAATGAATTTCCAACGCCCTTTTTACATTAAAAATCTTCCCACATTCATTATATGTATAAATCCTACCTTCTGTGTGTGTCTGTATGTGAGATTGCCAAATACTCTTTACATTAAAACTCTTCCCACATTCATTACACATATAAATCCTACCTTCTGTGTGTGTCTGCATGTGAGATTGCAAAACTCTCTTTGCTTTAAAACACTTCCCACAGATTAAACATTTGTTTTCGTTCAGTGCGATCCCACCGAGTGTATGTCTTGATTTCGTTGGCATAGATTTTCGTCCAGAAGAACCTCTGTCAAGAGAGTTATTCACAACAAGGTCTTTAAGAACAATATTTTGGTCCTTTACACATTCATCTTGAGACTCATTGAAAGAGTGCATTGAAACATGTTTTTTAAGACCAACTTTGTGTTTGAACACCTTGCAACAGGTTGGACATTTTAAAATAGAAGAACTAGCACTACACTGTATGTTTTCACACTTCTCATTTGCATGCTTCTTTTTGTTTGGAAATCCTTTTGCTTTGAGTGTCTTAGTAGCGACTAAACATGGATTTGTGTGTTTGCCTTCAACTTCTTTGGTCACCCAATTATCAGACATAAGTTCACTTGAAGAAGAATTAGTTTGCATTTGTGTGCAATGTATTCCTTCCTTCACTGTATATGATGCTTGATCACTAATATCTTGAATTTTATTGGTTAAATTACAGTTTGTGTGTTTGTTCTTCAGACGTAATATCAATCGCTGTTTAACACAGCTTCCAACTGATGTTTGTAAATCCACCCAAGAAATGGACAATTTATTGTAATTGGCTTCTTCCTGTTAAACAATGAAATAACATTATAATTTATTTTTAAAATTATGGTTGAAAACACATACTTGTACCGAATGTAGCCTTCAAAGTTTTTTAACGGAAATTAAAGTTTGGTAAAAACAATCAGTAAAACCGAATGTTATTTAACAACACATATTAATTTACTACCTATATACACATAATACTTAATATGTACTATAACTAGAGATTTTTCTTCTTCTGAAAATTAAATTTTACCAAAAATAATACATTCACTATAATTATTTTTTAGTCTAATGTTCTAGAGCCAGCACTAACTAGAAACAGCATTTTATGATTGTTCAGGTTATATACAAACAAATTATTTAATGTGTTAGGGCCACCACACACATAATACAGAAAACCTCCTCTATCAAATGGAATGCAACCAGTGATAAGCTCAATACATTGGTTTAATAGCAAAAACAATAAGACAAAGAAAACCTGTTGCACTTCACAGGGAATGGGCCAAATGATATCACCAAATTCAGTGGGGTTCTTCAACCTCAGCCTTAGATCTCCTCTTTTTCCAACCAGCACACTATTAATCATCTGGATATCACATTGATTAATTAATTAATATATTTAACTCTCAATATGGAGCAAATATATATATATATATAAAAATGGGTGAATGTGGAACCTACAATAAGTTCTTATGTCAATCGGGGCCCCAAAAACGTTGCCGGCCCCTGTCTTATACCATTAAACCTCTGTCGCGGGTCACAAATTGACCCTTATTTTCCTTCTTATATCTTGTATGTTACTAAAATAGAGATGGCTACATCTCTTAGTCATCAATTCTTAAAGAGGTTGTTTTACCATTTGTTGAGTCCTATTTCAATGTGTTGTTGTGACATTATCTATATTTTTTCAGCCATTATTTAGAAGCAAATTATACTGTTCAACTAAGATTTGTTTATCTTTAAGTGAAAGTGTATAGATTCAAGATCTTAATGATAATTTAAATTATGCTTTATCACGGTATAACTAAAATACATTTAAAAACCCAATTTAGTTGAAAATTGACATGAATATGGGAATTAAACCTAGGACCTTAGTGGTAAAAAACTTTACCATAGCATTATAAAGAATAGCAGTAGAGCATTGGTATGTAAAGTCAAAGTAAAATTACTTTCACCCTATGGACAATCTTGTAAATATTTTATTGAACACATTAAAACTCTTCAAAAACTGAAAATCAAAACTAAAATCACAAATAATCTCGAAATAAATAAAACAAATTAAGGCTTTTTTAAACAGAAATAAGAACACATTACACACAATACAAAGTCAACCGTTATGATGTATATCTTTACTCGCCAGAGTGATGATTAAATAAACTTGATTTAATTCTTACTACACACACGGTTTTAATTATCTACAACTATGCAAGGAACCCCAATTTATTTAATACAATCCTTGAGCTAGGTGTTTTGTTGAGTTTCATGAAAAATAAATACTTTTAACAGTTAGGCACCGATAAAACTGTTTATCTATGGCTACCAGCCTACGTATTGTATATCAATTGTTTGTTTAAAATTGATTCAGGTAATCTGATCATTTAGTAAGTGCTATCAAATTTTAATAATCAAATAACGATTTTCTAACTCGTAATTTGTTTTTAGTTTGATTTAACTAAGAGTTTATTATTAAAAAAAAAATATTATTGAAGTAATTGTAAATATATTCAAACATAGTTATAAAAGAAAATAATAATACATACTTAGGCATTATTGAGTTCACTATTTTCAATATATGTTTAATTATTAAGCATGTTGTTTTAGTTTTTTTTAAGTGTTTTTATTTTTGTTTTCTTATTAAAATAAATTATAATCCTTCAATGATGATTAAAGTTGATCAAAATATAACTAGACCTCAATGTTTGTTTATTTCACATGTTTTTTTTTAAGAAACCTAGCTCAATTTTATCAACACTTTTAAAAATAACTAAAAGACACTCAAATTTTGATTGATTTGATTTCTAAACAATAATATGAGTCTAGATTGTTTAATTTGGCTGGATTTTAACCAGTATTTTGCGAGGGGTAGTGGGAGTTGATTAAACTGAAAGCATGATTGAAATAAATCTTAATTTACAGTTTAGGTCTATATTGTGTAATGTAGGTCTATTTGTAAATCATTAAAACTTTAAACAATTTGCTAGGATTCATATTCGAGACTTGAAAATAAAATGCATATTTGGATTCGAGAAGTAGTGGATTTGACCCATCTTTAGTTTTTATGTTGGGCAAAGTTGTGTTTTTAACATAAGTGTTGATGGAAAAGGGAGAGGTTCCGAGTGAGAAATTTTGCAAAAGCTATTCAGATGTGAAACAGTGTTCTCTTCTAGCAGAGTTAAAAAGTATTCGTCAAGATAATAAGAGAATAAACTAAACTAAGTAAAATATTCAACCAACCTATACATTTAATTAAAATATAAATCACTTTTCCTACTGCATAGGTCTTTAAGAAGAATTATTTCACATACAAAGAACACAATATATTACAAGTGAACTAAACAATACAGCTAATTTTTTTTAATGATAGTATTTGTATAAATAATCTGGGTTTTTAGGAGGTTTTCCAGTTTAGACACCTTTCTAAAAGTTATTGTTATTTGCTTTTAGTTTAGACTTTGAAGACATATTGTGTTCAGCACATGATATATGTATTTACAAGTTATTTAATTTCAATTTAATTGTCCATTGTATTCTCATTCATTTGAAACTGCAAGTGCCATTGCAACACTGTAAGGCTTACTTACTTTCTCTATGGAATTTGGAGTTCGAAAGTTCATTGCCACGCTTACAAAAGTATGCCATTTACATTGTAAGGCTGGAAAGTCAAAACTATATTAACAACAGTAACTGTCACCAAGTTACAATTAGAAGAGTTCTAGGTGTTAATTGAATAGAGAAGTTTATGTTTGTTAATGCTATCAGCTGTCACTCAATTAATTCATTGTTAATCCTTCCTTTCATCCTGCAAAACAATACAGCTCTCTAAGAAAGGGAGGAATGCAACACTCGGCAAAACCATAGTGGTCACTGAACTCGTCTTTGAAACAACAAGAAATAAACTGGAAGCTATTATTTGTATGTGCATTAAAGCTGGTATTGGGAGTGTGGTAGTGAGATATGACAACCAACAAGTGTTTATCTTTTATTTTTACTGTCATATGATGTTTAAATTATTTAAAATGGAATTTTTGTAATTTTTGTAAAAGTCTGTTACAAAAAAATAAATACTACATAGCCTCATTTGGTACATATACCAAGTTAATGTTAAATTATTTTCCGTCAACATTTCAGGAATGTATCAAACTAAAACATATTTAATTACTTCCAAGTCTATATTAGTACATACATTGAATAGTAAAAAAAAAAAAGTGTACATTCCACTTGCCCTGTAAGCTTACTTTGACGAGTTAACTTTGGTGAAGCTTATAAGATAGAGCCATGCTGTAATCAGCCAAGGTAAGACTGCTACCTTTCAGGGAAAATGTGAGTGTACATCTTCGTCATTAATACTTGGCTAAGTACAACCTGTAATGAAGTTACATTTATTTTGTATCAAATTATTTGATCACTTCAAGATCAAGATTTCACAATTTACAAATTATTACCAATAGACTTCCAGCATTTAGCCATAAAAACTTTGTATGTGCCGCAAGATAGCACCAAAAACTTTAAAAAAATACTAGGTTATTAGATATTCCTTTTATGCCTATTATAAATGTTTAATTACATTCTATAATAGATATAATAACATAGTAAAATTACTTATGCCTTTGTTTTAGACTCGGAATCAATAGTGTTAAAAAATGAGATCGTAAATATAAATAATAAATTACAAACCTACAATAGTTGCCATTTTACCTCAAGTGTTCAGGAAGTAATGCAACTGACTTAGGAAGTGGCCATCACTGTGATACATTGTTTTATGCCTTCGCAACAAAGACTGCCGATTAAAACTCAATCCACAGTCAACACATTTCCATGGTCGCTCCTCATCATGCAACATGCTATGTTTCTTTAGGTGAGTCTTCCGCCTAAAACAAAACCTACAATCTGGGCAAGCAAATGGTCTCTCGTTTGTATGAATCAAGACGTGCCCTTTCAGCTCTTTGCTTGATCGGAAACAAAATCCGCACGTCTCACATTTGTAAGGCCTTTCTCCGGTGTGTAATAGTTTATGGTACTTCAAAGAGCTCTTTAAACTAAAACACTTGCCGCAATCCAAACATTTGAAAGGCTTTTCTCCTGTGTGCATACGCATATGGCGATTAAATTGACACCTATACACAAAACATTTATCACATTCAAAACATTTCAAAAGATTCCGCTCATCATGTATTAGCATGTGCCTATTTAAGGTTAAAATAGACTTGAATCTTTTATCACACTTATAACACTTATAAAAAATATTGTTTATGTGCTCATTCACTATATGGGTTTTCATATTTACTTTCTGACTAAAACACCTACCGCAATCTGCACATTCAAAAGGTCTGTAATTTGTGTGAATGTCGTTGTGACGTAAAAGATGTTCCTTTGTTCTAAACTGCAGATCACACAATGCACACTTGAACGCTTTTTCTGGCACGTGTGTTTCTATATGCCTTTTCAGGGCAGACTTCGATCTGACCAATTTTCCACAATCTGTGCATTTGTAAGCTTGACCATTGTGGATGGTGGAATGTCTGATAAGGCTAGCATTAAGCATAAAACTCACCCCACATGTCAAACATTTAAAAGGCTTTTCCCTTTTATGTGTAACAAAGTGACTTTCAAAACTTACTTTGCTATTAAAACTCTGTCTACATATTGGACATGTTAAAAGCTGATCATTTGTATGAACTGTTTCATGAATTAACAAATCCCGGTTTTCTTTAAAGTTTTCTCCGCAGATAGAGCATTTGTAAAGCTCCTGGATTCTGTGAATATTTATGTGCCCATGAGACATCTTTTCTGTGTGTGTCAACTTGTGCCTCATCAAATTGAACTCTTTGGAGAACTCTTTCCCGCATTCTGCACAGTGATACATTGTCTGTTTGTTGTGAAGAGCCAAGTGATCTACTAAAGCTGAATGCTGCAAGAAATATTTCCCACAGTAAAGACATTTATAAGGTTTTACTTCAGTATGGTCCAGAGTGTGATTCTCCAAATCTATTTCCTGTTTGAAACTCTGTTCGCATATCAAATGTGTGTGCAGTTCCTCATTATTTGGCAATCTTTGTTGTTCTATTTTCTCCCTAGACTTAAAACCTTGTCTAAAATCTGAATGAAAGGTATTTTTTTTACTAAATTGCTTAACAATTTGTTGTTTGTTAGGCACCAAGTCATGACGCTTAACATTACCTTTGTATTGTTTATTGTTGTATTGAGTGTGTAATTCATAAACATGATTAAACATATGTTTTTCTAAGTGTTTCCGATTTCTAAATGACTTGCCACAATTACAACATTTCCAAACGTCTTCATCATCACTGTCCCCAGAAAACACTTCCACATTAATATCTTCATCTTCATCTTCAGTCTCCTTTCGAGACGATAGCAATTTTAAATTGACCAAACTTTCCAAAATGGTCTCATTGCATGCCAGTACCGGTGTGTAGTCTTTCAAAGGCACATTATCACAGCTTAGAGAGGCTGTCTTTACTTGAATAGAAGTTTTATTTTCATCTGCTGATATAATGTGACTATTAATTTCTTCTGGCATTCCCTGGAAGCAAAATGTGAGGTTTCAGTATTCACTTAGAGATGAGAGGTACATATTAAACACTTTATGATATTTAGCTAAACCTCAACAAACCAAAGAAAGGAATATGGTGCATTTTGCAGACTCTTTCAACCTTCACTTTTTTCTTGAAATATAAGTTTTGCATGGATTTTGCTCCAAATGTTGTCTTTTAGAGCTACTTCCTGCTGTTCTTACAGACTGATTGATAGGGTAAAGCTTACTTATATTCTTAGCATGCACAATCTATCTCTATTTTAGGTCTATATTTCAGGAGGTCATAATGATGAGTGTGTCGTTTCATAAAGTCCAATAATATTTCAAAAATGTGGTCAGCAAAACAAGTCATCTATCATCTAAGCCAATATTAAAAGGTATTTTAATTGTTCTTTGATACCTACTACAGCTGCTGTTAATGCTATGTGATAATTTTCTTTACATTAATTAACTACCATCCTGGCTTAAAACATGATAGTACACATTAATGAGTATAAATGGAAACAAAACCATCCACCAGTTTTACCCAACTAAGATAGCTATGTCCAATCAAAGTTTATTGATAAACCACATTTCTACTATTTTATAATTTCCCTTGCACTCGTATAGCGATGTTTTTTTAGCACCACGTCTTACTACCCATTCAAGTTTTATGCTAATAAGAGTGCTGTTGAACTTGTTTCTTTCATAATGGTTAGCATAGCTTCCTTCTTCTGGCAACATTGTGCAAGTTCTTGAAAAAACAGATCAATATGAATTTAGTGTGTGTTATTAATATAACTTTTTTGTGTGGATATTATGTACAAGCTCTATACTATAGACCCCACCCCAATGCTCTTTACTCCGATATTGCTCAAATTAATAGCTTATAGTAAATTAAATAGCACTAGAAGTTAAGAATGATATTAAAAATATTTATATATTTACTAAAATAATTCAAGTTTAAAATTAATTAAAAACAAAAAGAAGCCTGAACCAAAAATGTCTTCAGTCACACTATCCACAGCAATATGTAATGACTCATTATGCTTTAAACACATACTAGAAACATAATTATCAAGATGTTTTGTTTTCTAGTAGCTAAAATACCTGTTATCTTCAATTAATATGGATGTTTTGTGCCACAAAACAACCCAATACAAACTACCATTGGCTTGTTTGATCTTTTTAATGTGTTGTTTTAACACACCTGATGCAGTTATTGAACTGTCCCTAGTTAAACAGCTCATAAGCAACCAAATATTTAGAGCTCATCACATGACCACATTTTTGTTCTGGTCTTGTTCTTTTGATGAATGTGAGATGTATACCAGTGAAGATATGTATCTACCAATACTTATTTGTAACACAGTTAATCATATAAACATATATATTTACGAATGTAAAAGGAAACAAATTTACAAACAAAATTATTTTGCAATAGCCCACTGAAGTTGTAATTTTTTCACACATAGTTGTACACAACAGCAAGAAATAAATGTGTGCAAAAATAGGCTTTAATCCATAGTTTTTAAAGGTATATTTTCTTGATTTATCTATTCCACCCCCCCACCTCCAGATCAGTTATATATGTTTTAAAATGTCAAATACCGACACTAAGTCGCTTTAAGAATGGGTGATGAGTTTCAAAAACATCCATCAAAATCAGACGGCACCTGTCACTACTTACAAAGCCACCTACCGTCTGATCTCTTAAGGGCCTTACAAACCTTGCATGGCCTTGATGAAAAATGTTTAAATATTGTTGAAGGGATACACAAGTGAAAGAAGGCCCAGATATTAGAAGCCTCAGTGGATCACCCAAGAAAAAAAGGTTGAAATTTTGAGTATTCCTTCAGCAACATCCAGTCTACAATCTGAGTAATGCATTTTCTTCTGGGTCACTTTCTGGAAAACCTCATAAGAATTGAACATTGCTATGTTTATTATGTATAGGTACCATGCAAAGTACAGACAATTTTTATATTCAAAACACGAGAGCACAGGACGGCCACGGCGACCGCGATCAAATACTCAAAAATCCTAAAACATAACTCACCGTTTCTCATAAATTTCTTGGACAATCACAATAGTTTTTTTCAGAATTTGTTATAAAAACCTTAAAATAAATGAGAATATATTAAAATTCCCATATTCCAATTGGTTTGGTATGAAAAAATTGTTTTCTAATGAAAGAACTATAATGAGGTTTTTAGTACAGATATATTTTCACTCTGTGTAAAAGTTTTTTCCTAATTGATATAGATGGGTAGTATAAGCATACAAAATGATCATCATGAACTGAATTTTATTTTGATATAGGATTCATTCATCTTACACCAATACTTTTCAGAGTTTGATGTATTTAGTTACGAGCCCTTCACACGCACGCTAGGTTTTCAATAAACTAAAGATTGTCAGAAAGACCGGCCTGTCATTTCATTCCTACCTTTATTATTCCTGATCAAATATTACTAGCTTTACAACAATTATTATTATGTTAAATACTTTTAATCACTTTTGGTTGTGCACTCTATTTATAATATATTCTACGTTTCCTGTAAATTAGTGAATAGATAAATCTTAAATTTATGATTTGTTGTCCACATTGTCCGACAATAATTCAGCTTGGTCATTAATTAGTCTACCTTATGTGCTAAGGGTCCAGGGTTTGATTACTAACATTATATATATTAATCTTTGATGTAGTCAGCATAGAAACAGGATTTTGAGATTTTCATAGTACTGTATAGTTTATTTTATAAGTCATGTGCTGATAAGTGTGTTGAGAAAGTGCACATTATATTAGACAAACCAACTCATATTATCACTTCCATTATTAAATCACTATTATAATGTTCAGACTTCCTTCAAGCACAATTTTCAATCAGTGAACGAATGGAATGAGAGACCAGTCTATACAAAAATCTTCAGTTTATCGAAAACCCATCTATCTCAATTAGGAAAATTTTTTTTACAGAGTGAAAATATCTCTGCACTAAAAACCTCTTTATAGTTCTTTCATGAGAAAACATTTTTTTCAAAGCAAACCAATTGGAATATGGGAATTTTAATAATATCCTCATGTCTTACCTTTTTTTATAACAAACTCTGAAAAAAACTACTATGATTGTCCAAGTAGTTTATGAGAAATGGTGAGTTATGTTTTAGAATTTTCGAGTATTTGATCGCAGTAAACATGATACCGATCAGATTTTCCCTGCAAGAACTTACAAAGTCATTACAAGTTGCACCACCAGTACTGGCACACATAGCCTATAATAATATTTTTCTATGCCTTTTATTGCTGTACATATGATAAGGAAGTAGGACAATATTTGATCTTGACTATTAACAGCAAATATTTATTTATTATAATAAATCAGCCATTTAGGTTTGATAACATCCACTTCACCCCCACCTCGGAAGTCTTTTCTTTTTAGCTGGTTGCATTTCAATATAAGAGGTAGAGTAGTCAGCATGCACACATCCTTTCTGCATTTTCTCTTTAGATACAGATTATTATTTGAGCTTAAAGAAAATGCTTAGTTATGATCCACTTTGTTTGGAATGAATCCAGAGATGACTAAATTATAAACACATCATGTAGCATACAACTTCAAACAATCTCTTTATAAAATGAGAAGTTCACAGCCTCCTTGATACATTCCATGGTCTAAAATAATTTGCCAAAGGAAAATACATTTTCTGTTTTTTGTGCAGATAAAAAGGAACATGTAAATTTTGAAGTGAAAAGAAGAGTTTTGTAAGTCTGCTATTTGACCATTTTATGAACATAAGAAACAACCCTGCATGTCTACTGTCCTTTTAAGTATTTGTTTTATAATTGTACTTTTTAGGTTACCTGGCGGTCTAGGGGTAAGGTGTTTGACCCCAGCAACGATTTATCTGATTGCCAAACCCTTCTTTCACCTCTGACAAGACATGTATTAATCACAACTTGTGAATGTGTGGTATGCCAGACCATCAAAGTGGTTCGGATTCCACGTTAAACTGTAGGTCCTCTATTTCATCTCCCAATCACCCTACCATTGCACATTAGCGTAAGGGCATACAACCCAAACGGGTAGTAATACGCAGTGCTAATAATAATATAATTGTAGTTTGTGGATGGTTTATAATGGTGTAGTTTGTGGAAGGTTTATATTTTTCTAGTTAGTGGAAGGTTTATAATGTTATTATTAGCACCGCGTCTTACTACCCATTCGGGTTATACACACACGCTAATGTGTAATGGTAAGGTGATTATGAGATGAAATGGAGGACCTACAGTTTATCGTGGAATCCGAACCACGGTGGAGGCCTGGAAGTTTTATAATGGTCTAGTTTGTGAAAGTTTTATAGTTATATAAATATTGGCTTAACAAATAATGAAATGTATATCAACAAACAGGTTGCGATTCATTTTAATCACAGCGCTGTCCATATGGAGGGGACCACATCTAATGTCTGATATCTCACAATACTATTGTTCTTTTATATGTAGCTGACGATTCCGCATGCCCATCATATACTCTGCCTTAAGTTATGAGTAAAGAATGACCCTGAGAATGGGACAAAACCTTAATAGCTTGGTAGTAGAGCATCAGCACGCTAAGCCAAGGGTCCCTTGTTCGATTCGCGTATCTTGGTATCATTTTTCAACTAATTTAACTTTAATAATTAAATGTTATCTTTCTTCAAAGCACAAAGTGAATAACGCAATTAAATGCTTAATCTAGGCTAAAAAATCTCACACATACCAAATATGTATATTTTAGCTATTTATCATACAGAAAAAGTGCATGATTGTGTCAGTCCAAACAACTTTTAAAGCTAGATTATTTTTATTATTATTATTATTATTATTATTATTACTAATAATATTATTAGCACCGCGTCTTACTACCCGTTCGGGTTATATGCACTTATGCTAATGTGTAATGGTAGGGTGATTGTGAGATGAAATGAGAGGACCTACAGTTTAACGTGGAATCCGAACCACGGTGGAGACCTGGCATTCCCCACATTCACAGCTAGATTTTAATTCTTCACTTTGTAGTTGGTTTCCTATATAATGCTTTTTATAGCCCTTAAGGGACAAAATAGTACGCTATGTCTTCAGTTGTCTTTGGAGATTTGTTCTTTATCACTTGAATTAAAGTTTTTACTGTGAATGAATCAGACAGCTGTCAATGTTTTAACATGATGGAGAAAAATGAAGAACCAAGTTGAATTATAAATGAGTTTCTATATTTGATGTACATAGCTATCAGTAGGTCACCATTTTATCACTTTGCTATTAGTCAAATTATTATTTCAATACAATACACATCGAAGTTAATGATGACAATATAGGGAAGTAGTAATGACAAGGGCATTTGTGAGCAAATTCATACATATTAGACTTTAGAACAGCGGTTCCCAAACTTTTTAAATGGCATACCTCCACAACAATTTTCATAATTTAGAATTCCATCAAGATAATGCTGAATATTTACTATTTCTGTAAATTTTCCATGGTGCATAGGTATATAATAACATTGACTGCATGGCTTCACCGGCTATCTAATCTTGAATAAATGTTTCCACCTCTCCAAAATCTGTTTTACTTTTAAGATAAACTTAGTCTGAATATATTTATGGAATTTGATGAGGCCTTATCTTTTGCAGATTTTAATTTGGCTCCTCAAGGAGTACCAGCAGGAATAATTGTACATACCATTGGTGGTAAGCATTCCACAGTTTGAGAAACGCTGTTGTGGAATATTAAGAACACTGTGAAATAACCTCCACCCTTGGTGTAATGATTAAAATTTCCACCTTGGGATCTAAAATAAAAGTGTATTTTTGCACCACCATTCAAGTTATCCACAAAGTATACCCAGTTGTAACTCAAAACTCATCCTTATCACCAGAAAATCAGTATAAACTGACTTGGCTTGAAATTTAGTTTGTGTGCCCACCAATGTGGTCAGCAGACTTGCGAGAGCACGTTTCAGATCATTTAAAACAGCATATATTTAATTCCTGAAAAACTCGCAAAAAATATCTGGAAGATATTGGAGATTATTTTGAACATATTAGGCCAATTATACAATTTGTGATTACTGAATAAATGCACAGTTTGATAAGTGTCTGAGAGCTAAAGTTTTTTGATTCGATTCGATCTCGAGTGAGTTTCTCATGAAGCTATCGAGTATCGAACCAAGTCGAGCTTGGGTTGAATAAATATATCATTTTAAAACTTAATTATATTAATGTCGACCTCGGTGGTCTTTTGGTAAAGTGCTCGCCTCAGAACCTGATGCTTGTGGGTTCAAACCCAGCTGGGGGTGACATATTTCTTAAGTGATCAAAATCTGGGGAATAACTTCCTGGGAAAGTAAAGCTGTCGGTTCCATGTCAATTGTGACATGTCAAAGAACCCTGGAACACATGTGAAAATATCTTTCTTCACAAAATTGGTAGACGTTTAAGTCTCGCTCATAGAACTTCCCATGTGTTGATATAATCAGTCGGCTTAGAAATTGCAAGTTAAATAGCTCTAATAAATATAAATAGATAGTATAAAATTATATAAATAAAAATCAAATGTATGTTCAAATTATTTTGAATTTTTTTTTATGAAATAAGACTCACATTTAAAAATGTCCAAGTCATAGTAAATTATACTATAAAATTTTAAATATGGGACTGTGATAGTAACCAAAAAATTATTATTAATTCGAGGTTTACAAGTAAAAAAAAGTTGGGATGTGAAGATAAAAAAAAACCAAAAACATTATTTCATGTCCAGCTGGAGTGCAGCTGTTCCCTTGGTACTAGGTTCTGACCAAAAATAAAAATTAGAGGATGGATTATTTAAAAAAAAATTGTTTATGAAGTACATAGTACACTTTTGCATTAAGCTGCACTTGATACTATCTTGCACTAGGCTATTTGTGTTCAAATATCCCTAAAAAAAGATAACTTTCTACATATTATTTTATCTAAACCTCAAACTCTTAATTTCATCAACAAACTAATGTATTTAGTTGCTGACCTTGACCTTTCAATGGCCATCTGTTACACAATACTCTTTTTGTTAGGTTCTTTTGGACACCCTTCCTGATCCTTCTCCCAAACTTCATCCCATCAAGTATAAGAAGAGTAAAAAATCAGTCATTCACCATCAGACACAAAATGCTAGGCAAAAAATAATAAACCTTTATATAGGAGGTTCATTGCGAGCCCATAAATCTTTTGATTCAACCATGAATATGTTTTTGAAGAGTGAATATTTAACCCACATAAAATCAAGATTAAATTTAAAAGTGAATTTTAAAATGCCAAGTTTAATCTTCAAATTTAAATTGAGCACAAAAATTAATTTAACTGAATTTAAAACATGACAAAATTAAATTATAACGAAATACATTACTTCAGGGTTTAGAATAAAATATTTAAGAGATAAAGTATGATTTTAACTCAAAACTAAGAAGTCTCTTTAATTTATATATTTCTTTAAGGAAAACCTCTCTTTGCTTTATGAGGTACATTTTTTTGGAAGAAGGTATAGGGAAGATTGATAGAAACATGTAAAAGGGAACAAACACAACATGGCTTTTGCAATGAAAAGAAAATACAGTTCAGACTTTACATTTCTGTCATTGGGCTAAGAGGTAATGTCTGCCTCTTGAAGAAAATCTATTGCTATCACCCAACACCCTATAGTATGTTTCATTATATCGGAACTTATCAGGAGAGAGTGAAATGCGCAACACAACTTCCTGAACTAGGAAACCAAAAAACATAAAAAGGTAGATAAATTAAATTAGTAAAAAATGCTAGGACACTTAAAGAGGAATATGTAAAACAAATAACATAATAAACAAAACTGGGAAATGAAACAAAGCCAGGAAATGGACATTGGATGTGAATATATAATATGTGTTTAAAGAACGCATCAAAGCAAAAAGAGGTTTTCCTTAAAGAGATATATATATATATATAATATATTCACACCCAATGTCCTTTATGTTTTTACTTTTACATGTTCCTATCTCAGTGTCCTATCAATCTTTACTAATTTCCTTTCCCTCCCTTTTGTTTCTTATTCTATGAAGCTATATTGCATATTTCTGATGAGTTCCGATAGAATGTATTATTATTATTATTATTAGCTCCGCGTCTTACTACCCGTTCGGGTTATACGCACTTATGCTAATGTGTAATGGTAGGGTTATTGTGAGATGAAATGGAGGACCTACAGTTTAACGTGGAATCCGAACCACGGTGGAGGCCTGGCATTCCCCACATTCACAAGATGTATTGTCAGAGGTGAAAGAAGGGTTTGGTAATCAGATAAATCTTTGCCGAGACCGAGGATTGAACCCCGGCCGCCAGCATAGAAGTCTGACACCTTACCCCCGCCAGGTCACCAGATAGAATTTAACCTAGGTTAGGGGAGCAGGAGGTAATGATCAATTTTCTTCAAGATACAGCCATTACCTATCTATCTTTCCTGTACCTTCTTTCAAATATTTAAATTGATATAGTAATTACTTAAATAAAGCACATCTGCCTAAAAAAAAAAACCACAACATATACACCTAATCATGCAATTCCCCTACAAGGTAGGCAATTTACTATGCATATAGCTAAAAAAATAACTCCATGCTTAATCAATTCTTTCTAACTTTCTCCACATGTCCTTATCCTTGCAAACTCTCTTTGCTTCAACAGCATCTATACAATGAGTCATATGTGCTCTCTTATTCTCAAGACTCTTAATGTTTCTCTTTTTTCACACATTCATCAACAACATTTAGCTATGTCTTATATGGCTTACCCGTTCCTTTTGATCCACACACACCCTACCTTCATATAGTTGCTTTGTTACTCGATCCACATCCGTACTCTTAACATGTCCAAACCAACGTAAGATGCTTATTTCACATTTCCTATTGGATTTCCTTTTAAAACCACACTCCTTCACCACCAATTTATTACTGACTATGCCCATATGAGTTTTTACATACATTCCTTAGATATCTTATTCCAAACGCATTCACTTTGCTCTGGTATTTCTCCTGTCAAACCCACGCTTCACATCCATAAAACTATGTTGATGTCAACACAGTTTTATATATTTTGCCTCTTTCAATACTATTTCATACTTTGCAATAGTCCACATCATTCTGCCCAGATATACAAAATAATTCACTTGTTCTAACAGTTTTTCACTTATAATAAGCTGACTATCATTTCCTGATCCATCCTTCAAAAACTATCACCTTAGTTTTGGAGACATTTATCCGAAGATCCATTCTACCTATCACCACATTAAAACGATTTAATACATTCTGCAAGTCACTCTAATTCTCAGCCATTCATATGGCATCATCTGCATATAACAGCACTGTCACATTCACATTTACTATTTGTACACCAACCATGTCCTCACAAGCATCCCTTGTACACTTATCCATGAATACATTAAACAACCATGGAGACATAACACAACCGTGTCTAACACCCTGTTCAATGTCCAACCATTTGCTCATAGCTTCATTCAACCTAACACACGCTTTACACACACCGCCATAATTGTATTTACTAACCATGCATCCACACCTTACTCTCTCAGAACAATCCATAACATACTCCTATCTACCCAATCGTATACTTTCTTCAGATCAACAAATGCACTATACACTTTCTTTCTTACTGCCATACATTTATCAATTGCTTATTGCAATGCAATATCTTGACCATGCAAGCTCTACCTGGCATAAAAACCACACTGAACTCCCTAAATCATGGCCGCAAATTTTTCACGGACACTCTTAACCAACAAAAACTTTGCCTGGAATACTCAACAAATACAAAATACAAATATGAGACAAATAACAAATTAGTTTATGAAATGTTGAAAATAACTTAAGTAATGCCAATAATATTCCTTAAAATCGTTATCTCACCTTCACAGTTTCTTCAATTCTGTTTTCATCTGTCTCCATTTCATAGTTTTCTGAAATCCCCTCGTTTATTAAAGGAAACAAATGCTCCATGACCCTCAACATCGTTGCTATGAAATTCTTCAAATTTGTTGGAGAAATATCTTCCATTTTCTGAAAAATGATTTCATATTATTATTTCATATCTGTATGTTGTGTAGATTAGTGCTACTCTAGCCAAGGGTTGCTGGTCAAATACATTTACCAAATGTTATTCCTTGATTGCATGTGCTAAGGTTTGTAATCCTTCCAATCAATTAAGATTGCTATGGAAAAAGTTTTATAAGCCTATATTATGTGTTAATAATATAATGGTGTATATCCATATGTGTAATATACAGAACTGTGGTACAAAATGCCTTTAAGAGTGAAGAAATAGCGATTTATAATTAAAAAAATATAATTATATATCTGTAAAATAGGACGATTTGTTAGGTTTAACAGTGTTTAGTACTGGTCATCCTAAAACACACATTCAAAGTGATTGGTATTTGGTATTACTTGGTATTTTCCCATTATAAGACCCTGAGCAATCATGATCACGTGATAACATGCAAAAAATAGACCCATCCTGCACATCCTCCTCTCACCTTCCCCCCTTCCTCTCCCACTGAGCCCTTACAAATGAGCTTGTAAAGGTGTCTACTGCCTAGCAAGGACAATCACTACATTCTTACGGTGGCTATTTGAATGTATACATTTTCATGCCATGTGCTCGCATCAATTGTGTATGCTCACATTGTTATTCTAAAACTGACACATCTTACATGAGTGATTCAAGTATTTTAATGTGTGGTAAATGTAACAGTAGTCTCGAGTGGGAAAAACTGAACACACTGAAGAAACGTGTCCTCTCTAGCGGGCATGTTACAAAGAAAGCGTTAGATGCAGGGGTTGCTGGCTGCAGCAAATGACAAAGCATGATTTTAGAAATGAACTAGAGGGCGAACAAAGCCAAGACAAAAAATACTACCTTTATAAGTGATACTGTGAAAATGTGTTTGAAACCAAACATTTCCCCATTAAAAGTAAATCACCCTGCTGTACGCCAGTATCTGTAAATTTGCTATATTATGCTACAAAATGAGTTTTTTCAAAACCAAAATGCTATTTTTACAAATAATTGATGTTAAAGACTGCTACCTTTCAGGGTAAGCGAAATGTGTGGCTGTATCTGTACCGACAATAATTTACATAAACTGTGAATTATTAATTTCAGCAAAAAGTTGATAATCTTGAACAATGTTGATTAAGAAAACATAATACTATGAAATTAATATTGTAAGTTTGAGTGATAAGAAAGATGAGTGAATGATTGAAAAACAATGCATGTGTCCTTGTAAGTTTAAACATAACTTTAATAAGGTTTGGGCTAAAACAATCATTTGAGTGGAAAGAAGTACTAGTTATTTTATATATTTTAGACTATTATGGTAATGGAAATAATACATACCAGTATTCTTAAAAATATGTTTTGTACATTTTATTGCGATGCCAAATTGAGAAGTAAATTATGTACTGCCATTTAAAAGGTGACTGACTATTTTATAACATTCAATCAATGAAGCTACCAGGGAGAGTGAAAGCTACTTTTTAAAATGTGATATTATTATGTAGGCCAGCATTATCAGCATACTGTAATAGCTGTATATTAATATCACTAAAGTACCTTCTGTATGTACCATACCATTTTACTAGCTGATTACAACTGAACCAACGATAGGTTAAAATGAAAGCATAGAGGTGGAAAAACAACAAATGCTATCATGCCAACAGCCTACCTACCTACCCCTGATTGTCACTCAGACATACCTAACTGGTAGGTACTGGTACCTCCTACCTATTTTTAATACATTGAGAAATAGGGAAACATGAAATTTCATATATAGTTGTATACATTAACATTAATTTAATTTTATATTAAGAGGTGTAAACAAATATTTGATATCCTTAATATGTTACAAAGATAGTAAGATGACCAAAATGGTCATTATAGAATATTGAAAGTTAAATTCCCCCCATAAATAATTGTGTCTCAATAAGAATAATGGCTGACCTTGCCCAATTCTGGCATGCAGCTAAATGTGCAGCGATATGAAGGAGTAAAGTAAGTTTTTTTTCTTTTTGTTAAAAATTCTAAATGATCTAGTCTAAAAGTGTTTATTTTCAACAAACAAAATTAGCAACTTTAGTGAATTTCACTAAAAATACAAAATATTTATAGCTGTAATTCAAAGAAGAAAAAAACTTCACCTAGGAACAAATTTATTCAAAGATTATTAATTATAAAAAACATAAAAATGTATAGTCAAATAAAACAACAAAGCTCAATAAAGAATCAAAATGATAATTTTGAAATGTTATTTCACCTGCAGCTGTGGTCACACAATACAAGGGATCAAGCAAAATATTGAATTTCCAATGATTGGGAGGTCGAGCTTCAAATCTCAGCCACATACCCTAAAAAGGGTTTGCTGATCTTTCCCCATCATTATTTGGATACACTTTCGTTAACTTTTCCTGGCTTAACCCTAGAGATGGGCCACTCGAATTTTCGAATACATCGAAATCTGACAAGTATTCGAGATTCGAGAATTTGGTGTTTTACTGGATTTGATGGTCGATTCTTCGACCTCATAAACAAAGAATAATATTTTGAATTAAAAAATTACTTAGTTAGGTCTACTTGAAAATCACAACTTAACCTATAATCATTATTTTGTTGGACAAAAGAGATCAACATTAATAAAATTATGATTAAAAAAAGTTACATGTAGAAAATCTAACATGCCTAATACCCTACCCTCCCACCTGTATGGGTAGCTTGGACTCAACCCTAACAGCGCATGCTCACTTCTGAAACTCTCCCCCCATGAAAAATAGTGTAAATATTTTAATGAACACATAAAACTCTTCAAAAACTGAAAATCAAAACTATAATTACAAATAAACTCAAAAGTGATAAAACAAATTACGACTTTTTTTTTAAAAAGAAATAAGAACACATTACACACGATACAAAGTCAGCCGATGACGTATATGTTTACTCGCTAGAGTGATTATTAATTAACATGACTTAATTTTTACTACCAAAATGGTTTTAGTTATCTACAAATATGCAAAGAACCCCTAATTTATTTCATACAATCATTAAGTTAAATATTTTCATGAAAAATAAATACTGTCAACATTTAAGACATGGATATAACTGTTTATTTATGCCTACCGGCCTATGTATTGTATATTGATTGTTTGTTTAAAATCGATTCAGGTAATCTGATCACTAAGTAAGCGCTATTGAGTTTTAAGAATCAAACAACGACTTTCTAATTCATAATTTGTTTTTGAATTGAATTTAACTAAGGGTTTATTTAAAAAAAAAATTATTGAAGTAATTGTAAACATATTCAAACGTAGTCTTGCCTAATAAAATGGGAATGAACATATTGCAAGAGTCAAAAATATGTCCGTGTTTTAAGTAGAATGTATTCACAGATCTCGATATATCGCAGGAATCGAATATATTTCTTGTTTCTATTGAAGATAAATAATACATATAAAAGAAAACAATAGTAAAACATAATTAGGTATTATTGAGTTCACTATATCCAATGTATGTTTAAGTGTTAAGCATGTTGTTTTAGTTTTTTTAATCTGTTTGTATTTTTATTTTTGCGCTCTTATTAAAATAAATTATAATCTTTCAATGATAATTAAAGTTGATTAAAAGGTAACTAGGCCTAATCTGTTTGTTTATTTCACATATTTGTTTTAGAAACTTAACTCATTTTGTCAACACTTAGAAACAACTAAAGACACTCAAATTTTGATTAATTTGATTTTTAATCAATAATATTAGTCTAGATTGTTTAATTTGGCTGGATTTTAACTTGTATTTTGGAGGGGTGGTTGGGGTTGATTATAATTGAAAGCATGATTGAAATAAATCTTATTCTACAGTTTAGGCCTGTATTGTGTAATGTAATCTATTTGTAAATCATTAAATTTCTAACAATTTGATAGGATTCAGATTCAATATTTGAGATTTGAAAATAAAATGTAAATTCGGATTCAAGAAATAGTGGATTCGACCCATCTATGATTGTTTTTGTTTTTTTGAATCAATTAAATCAAATTTAATTGGACATCATGCCATGATGGGGAAAACAGATATAGTAAGAACACAGAAAGACAGAGTAAAATGAAAACTTTTTTTTTACAGCCAACATTATCTTCATTATTAACCCAGTCCAGCCTAATGCAATAATGATACTAGCTATCAAACGAGACATCTACAGACCATATTACTTATGATGAAAACTAGTTTTAGTAACTTATGAGATATCTAAGAAATGTATGTGGAAAAACTCGTGTGGACAAAAGTCATTAATGAATGGGTGCCAGAGGAGTGTGGTTTAAAAGACAATCCAATAAGAAAATGTGAAATAAGCATCTTACTTTGGTTTGTGCATGTTAAAAGCATGAATGTGGTTTGAGCGATGCAAATATATGAAGGTAGAGTTTGTGAATCAGAAGGAAGGGGTAGGCCATGTAAGATGTGGCTAAATGTTTTAGACAAATTGATGAAAAAGATAAACATTGAGAGTTTAAAAAATAAAAGAGCATGTGTGACTCGGTGTATGGATGTTGTTGAAGAGAAGAGTGTATGCAAGAATAGGGACGTGTGGAGAAAGTTTGTGAGGATGGAATAAGTATAGAATTGTTTTTTGAGCTATAAGCAGTTTTTTGCCTACCCCATAAGGGAATGGCGTGATTATGTATGTATGTATAACTTTTGTAACTGTCAAATACTGTCTTTTCTACTGTGATTTTAATCAGGTTTATTAAAACTAATATTAGCACTGTTACTATTTACCTTTACATTGGTTGATTGCATTCCACCTTCCATCATCTTTCCTGGCTTGTCCTCATCAGTCCCTGGAAAACTTGATAGAGTTTTTTCAAGGTTTGCAGTCACCTTCCTTCTCATGGGTAGATTTTCCTTCCCCTTCATAACTTTCCCTACAAGTGTTTTAATTGATCTTGTGATTTCCATTTCATCAAGCTTTTTAAATATAGCTCTATCATTTACACCAGATATTTTGCACAAGAGACACGAGCATGGTTTATGTTCTAGTTTTGAGGAATAACCAGCTGTGTTAGGTTCCTTAAAGGATGGAACTAAATTGAAGACTACATGTTTACTTTTATTTTCACCTTTCTTAATTATTTTTTTAGTGGTAGTTTCTTCTTTATCTTCATTTTTCTTCATTGTATCAATTTCACCTTGTTTATGGAATGCACTGCCATTTTTTAACTCTTCATCTGGACCAATTTGAGTTTTTATTTGTTCATTTATCATAAATCTCTCTTTTAATTCATCTTCCTTAAAATCACAGCCAAAATTTGGGGCTTGATTAATGCCAATACTATTTGTAGTTTCAGTTTCTTTTACTAACTGATCTACTTCATTTTTATCTTTGGATTCTTTCTCTACACATTTATTTATCTTAGTTTCTTCCTCTAGTTTATTATGTTTGCCATATTCTTCTTCTATTTTATCAACATCATCTTCAATAGCATCATAGTCAGAACCCTCTTCTACTGTAATATCATCAGATTCTTCTTCTAATTTATTATCTTTCTCTGTAACTTCAACTATAATATTCACTTCGTCTTCTATACCTACATCAATATACTCATCAGATTCCTCATTTATTTCAAAATCTTTTTTGCATATATCAACATTTTCATTTGATTCTTCTTTGATTTCATTAACGTCTTCAAATTCTTCACATATCGCAACATTTTCATTCAATCCTTCATTTATTTCAATGCCACCTGTTAATAACGCAGCATCTGTATTAATCTTATGCTTATGTTGAGATTCACCAATCATTTCTTTTCCCTCATTTTCCTCAACATTAAAGTCACTGAGGTCAACATCTATTTCCATTTTATGTTCTTTACTAGCCTCTATCATTTTGTCACCTATGAGATTATACTTGGGTGCGTTTCCAGTTTTAATGTTATACTCCGTTTTCTCTATTTCATTAAATGTTATATATTCTTCAGCTACTTCATTTTCTTCTGAGTCTTCCTCCAGTTCACTATCATCTTCTGAGTCTGTATTTATTTCACTATTTTCTTTTGATTCTATATCTATTTCACTATCTTCGTCAGAATCCTCTTCTGCTTTATATTCTTTATCTGTATTGTTTACTTTAATAACCATCTCCTCTTCTACACCAACTACATCAATATACTCATCTGATTCCTCATGTGCATCATTCTCACTTTCTGATTCATTTCTGTCATTATCTTCTTCAGATTTTTCAGTCATCTTTGTGTTGGTATCTGATTCCTGATATGTGTTAAAGTCTTTTTCTGATTCATCCATTTCTATGTACTCTTGAGCTTCTTTAACTAGGTCAATGCATCTTTCTGATTCTTTTATTTCAATAGCTTGCTCTGATTCTTTAACTATTTTGGCATGCATATCTGATCCTTGATGTAGATCAGTATTTCTTTCCGATTGAATTATTTCAATATCACTTTCCAAATTATTTCTTATTTTAGCATTCATATCTGATTCTTGGCGTATATCAATGTCCCTTTCTGATTCAGTTATATCTATATATTCATCTGATTCCTCACCTATTTTAGAATTTCCATCTGATTCTTCATGTGCTTCAATATTATGAAACAGTTTTTCATTTGTTTCAATATTATGATCATATTTATCACCATCAATGTTGTAATTTTTATAATTCTCTTCAATGCTGGTATTAAATCTATTCAAGTAGAAATTATTTTTGGAATCTCTATGTACTTTACTGTCTTTTTCTATGTTTTGAGTTAAGATGTTATTTTTTGAGGTGCCAACAGTTTTACTATCACATTTTGACTTGTTTATTTCAATTTGTTTATCATCATTTTGATATAGTATAGCATTATTTTTCAATTTCTTATCCACTAAAATATCTTTTTCCAAATTTTTTTTTGCTACAGTACTTTCTTCTAAGTCATATACTGCAATTTTCCCTTCTGAATGATCCACCCCAATATTCTCTTTTAATTCATTAACAGCAATTCTTCCTTCTGATCCTTTATGTTTATTACAGTCTTTTGAATTTTTATCTGATAAAATGTTTTTTTCTAATTTTTCATCAACTACAAGGCTGTTTTTTGATTCTTCAACTATTAAACTATTATCCTTTAATGATTCTTCTACCGTGGCTTGATATCCTTCTGAAAATTCCCCACCATTACTTTTTTGTGAATCTTTGTTTATAATATTTTGAGATTTTACATTTGTTAAAACTTTATGGTCCGATTGTTTATCTATCAATATATTGTTCAAGACTTTATTTGTAAGACAATTCCTTCTTGATTTTCTCTTTTTAATAGTGTCCCCACATCCAACTGGAATATTCTCATTTGGCATATCAGTTTCCATTTCTTTGTTAATTTTCTTATTTAATGTACCTCCTTTTTTAATGTTTTCACAATCAGACGTTTCTTTGCTAGTATAAACTCTCAATGTATTATCTACATCAGAGGAATTGTGTGGACTTAGATTATGGTTCACATTTTTAGTTGTTGATGCTACTAGCACTTGACTGTGGCTGAGAGATAAACTTGTGCCTTGTTCTTGAGTTGACTTTGTAGAGGGATCAAATTTAAACTCATGTCTTGAAATAATTTCTTTATCATGTAGTGACACACGGCCCAAAACATTTAGTCTTTCCTTCACATAAATTTCCAAGTGTTTATTTGTTTGGGGTTGTTCTTGACTGCTTATGGAGGTATTTTCTAATTGACTAGATTTTTGGGTATTCACTGTACTAAATAATTCATCTCCAGGCAAATGAGTACAATTTATACTTGCAAGTGCAGCTTTGTCAAATTCAATTTTACTTGTCTTTTGTTTTGAGCTTATATTGCTGTGTGTATTCTCACAATGAGTTTCTTTACTTTCAGCTAATCTCCTCCTGCATTCAACCAAGTCGGTTTCAAGTGGGAACTTATTATTCACAAATTGTTTGTTAAAACTACCTTGAAGAGTATTATGAACAACCTTCGAAATGTCATTGAGTTCTAAATTAAAAACTATGTTGTCCCTTGAATGGCAAGTAAAGGACAAGGAGTTTGAGAGGGGTAAACACTCTTTTGTCTTTTCTATCCAACTGTATGAATATATATCCGTATTGCTAGTTTCATTATCCTTTGTTTGAGAACAAACATTTTTTAAATTGAAATAGTTAGCCAATTTAGTATTCTGTACAAGTTCTGTGATGATAGCATTTTGTTGTTCATTATTATAAAATATTATCTCAGGTGAAACATCTGATGTTTCATGAACTGAATCAATGTTAATATTAGCTGTAAGTTCACCCTTGGCATTATTAATCTCTTTAGTTCCATTTGTCAGGTTATTAGATTTTGAGTTTATTGATGCTTTGTCATTTTCTACATTAGTTTTTTTCATAAAACATGCATTGACTATATCATCAATTACTTTGTTTATTCTTTGGCTTTTCCTAAATTTCAGAGAGGTTGGACATTCCTTTGATGTTGCATTCTTGTTGACATTTGGAGAACAAATTATTTTACAATTAGAGCTTGTATTTGTATTAGTTCCAGTAATATGGTGTGCGATTGTTTGTTTACTATTTGAAAGGTTAACACTATTACACTTTGATTGATCAGTTTCTGCAAGAGAATGAGCAACAGTATTTTGAACAGTATTTTGTCGTCCTATATCTAACTTTTTAATTGTGCTTACAAAGTTATTATTTTGTGTATCCTCACTTTTTCTTCCAAAATAGATTATACTGTTATTACGTGGAGTAAATATTTTCGATTGGGATACATGCTCTACTATAATAGTTTTATCTATACATGATGATTTTCTTTTTCTTCTTTCGATAATTTGTTCATCTCCCTCACTGGTTTTGATTAACTCACTTGGATTTTCTGATGTAGTTTTATTAAATTTAAACTTACTTTTATCTTTCTCTGAGCTTAAGTTTGCATGTGTGTTTTCATATAGAGCTTTTTCACTATTGACTAATCTTCTCTTGCATACAATAGTGTCAGTTTCAAATGGGCACTTCCTTTTTTTCAAAAGATGATCGCTCTTTTGTAGAGATGACAGAGAATCAGGTATTTCCTGCACAATATCATCAGATTCTAAATTATAAACTATATCATTCTTGTCATAGCAATTAAATGAAGAGGAATTTGTGAGTTGTACGAATTTAGAATTTTCCACCAAGCTACACAAGTTTAGCATTGGATTTATGGTGGGGGAACTTGGTTGTATAGATTTGCTAATATTTGATCTCTTATTCATATTCTTTGATTTATCTGGAAGTAATAGCAAGAGATCATTAGTAAGTTTTTCTGCAATTTCATTCAATGTTTCAGTGTTACTTGTTGATATGGTATTATATTTCTTAAAATATGATAGTTTATCTTTCTTAGATTTTTGAAAAAGAACCAACGACGAAGGTTCAGAATGTGTTTCTTCAAGGTTTTTATCATTTATCTGTCGGACGTTCAAATCAAAATATGGAATTGTTACTTGTTTTTCCAAGGATGATACTTTAATGGCATCACTCATCACTGTGTTGTTGACATCTTCCCCATGCAAAAATTGTTTCTCTACCTCATAGGGTACAACTAGCCCAGAGAGTTTTACTGCCACACTGCGCTTGTGTTTACCGGCATCCCTTCGCTTCTTACGCTCCTTTGTTTGTTGATTTCGTCGACGTGGAAGTGGACCATATGGATTGTGGAGTTTCATGTGGTCTTGAAGTTTTTGCTAAGTAACAAAATGAGCAAAATATAAAAAGATCACAATTTAATACACTAGTACTTGTTAACATCTAGAATGAGGCCTTGTACATAAGACAGTTTTAAAATCAAGTAAGCTTTTTTCACCAATATCAATTATATATTATTGATAAAATAAACAAAATTAGTAGTTATGTTTATGAAAATTTGAGGATCTTTATCTTTAGTTAAGAATCACGTAATTTAAATGTTTTATGACGCTAGATACTCAATTTAAGACTAAATAATTGTCATTTGAATGCATTTGAAGTTTTATCAAAATCTGCCACTATCTTATTGATTTAAGAAATATGCAACAACAAAAAAATCTCATGGTTTGTTTGTATAAGGTTTTTTTAGGGATACACTAAAGACATAATAAATCACAAAAATACCTATTGAAAATTTCCATTAAATCCTTTTAAAGTGCTTGATGCTTACCAACAATTTGTTTGGTTAATTTTACAAAGCACCATGACTTATTAGCATTTTTGGAGATTTTTCGTTCCTAATATTCTATTTATACATCCCTGATTAGTATTTACAATCTTCAATGAGGGTTCTAAATAGGGGTGTACAAGTGCTCATTTTGTGATTACAAATATTTTCTAATTGAAAAGTGAAAATTTGGGATCAAATAAAATAATTTTGAATTTGAATATTTAATAAAATCTTGATAGAGTGGTCATTAATTACTGGTATACATATTTTAAATACGGCCGGCAAGATTTTGAATAAAGTCACATGCAATATATTCTTACTGAAATTCAAAGCTTTCATTGTTTACTTAGGGAAAAAAAAGTCATGGTAGAAAGCAAAATTATGATGGAAAAAATATAAATGTATATATTATCATTAATTAAAATCAATATTAGCTAAGGCTTAAAAATTTCAATATAAACTTTAAAAGCATAATCGAATCTGGTCAAAATTTTGGAAATAGTTAGTTGTTAAAAATAACAAAAAAAATCAGATTTTTTTATTAATCCATTGTTATTATTAGTTTAAACAAAACATACAAATAAAATAGATAAGGACCCCAAATTTTTTACATACATAATTGTTTACAGCCTGTGGCATGGGTCAGTTTTTTATTCAAGCCATATATTTTCCACTACCAGCTTGCTAGGCCTGTCATAGCTTCATATGCCTTATAGTTTATCTTAAGAATAGGACAGGCACAACATTCAGTACCATACATCTTTTGGCCATGCTGGGAATCAAACCCGGGACCCTTAGCTTAGTAGACAGACATGCTATCTACCGAGCTAAGGTGTCAAATTTATTGAAATTAGTAGTTAATCAAAATCAAGTTATGCAGGTGATGTGAATAAAAAAAATATAAAAAACAATGTAGTAAAACATTATTAACAACCTGGCAGCATGGTTATATACATGTTCCTTAACTCAACCTATGGACCACCAGAGGACGAGAGCTTTTTACGAGTCTACATGGGTAAAACTTAACAGACTCTTTCACATAGCAGGAGTGGGCAATAACATCAACATTATGAGGGCCTAACAGCTGCAGTAAGGTCAGTGACGGCTATGTTTTGTAAGGACCCTGTGACGTGGGGCTTATCATGTCCCCCTGCAAAGGGTTGCATGGGTGGTACTGAGCAGCAGGTTATCAGGATCGACTTTAGACAGAGCAAGTGATGCTCGAAATGGTTAAAGATCAGACTGCCATGGGTGTGGCCGCATGAAGTAGTAATTTGGCCGTGGTGCTGTGGTGTGGATAGAAAAAGGGAAAACTACCACACAATCTTTTCCCTGAAAATACCTTTTTTCAAGGAAACAAAACCAATGGCTCTTACTGGTGTAGCATGTCACTAAAGTAAAATTACATCTACAAACCGTAATCTGCACAAAATACTAAACTGAAATAAACAGTCAGCTGTGGACAGTCAACCTTACAGTTCAACCAAAAGCATCAGTCTACTCTCCTGGCCTGATGAAGCTGTCTGTAACAGTGAAAGCTTGTCCTTAAAAATGTATTTATGTGTTTTTTAGTGTTATATCTAAACAATTTCTACTCCAGTATCACCTAGGTAAGTGTGCTGGCTATCCCTCCTAATTTAAACCATAAACTGAAATAAAGGAATTCAAAGAAGAGAATTAAAACTGATATATTATGCAATATAATTTGTGTTCTACTTACTTTAAGTGGATGTTCCCAGATACAAACTATTTTGCAAGTATGGCGGAAGCAAAGGCGTGGTAGTTTTAACAGACATCTGAACCCTTGAACACTTGATGTTTACGAAGGACCGGACTGTCATTGGTTCGATGCCTCAAGCTACGAGTATTGCTGCCCTAGCGGACTTCCTCAGCAACACTTTCTCCACTTTTACCACCTTTCCCCCTTCCTTCCTTTTCCCTCTTTACATGATCATATTTGGTCCGGTATAGTCAGGATATAGAGTATATAACGAGTGACCTCTAGGTTCACAGGACTGTAGTTAATCATATTATATCCTCGAAGGAGGAACCTCTGCTCCAGCACCTGAAGAAGAAACGGGTGGTCTTGATGTTTGGGTCATGGGTCTCACCGCCTCGACGCCGAGGTAATTTTGTCTGACGTACCAAGTATTCGACAAATATCCAAGTCCTTCAGACTTCTTGTAGTAGTCAAGGAGACTAATTTTGTTTCTGTTAGTCGAAGCGGCTATAATGTATTCTAAGTGGCTAAAATGTTTTCTAAGTCTTTCAGACTAGTTGCCGTAGTCAAAGAGACTAATTGTGTTTCTGTTAGTCGAAGGAGTTGTAATGTGTTCTAAGTCCTTCAGACTCGTTATTTTAGTCAGAATGACTAAATTTGGTTTTGTGTCAATCTGACTTAATTTCTTTAGTCAGATAGATCTTACTATATATTTTCCCTATGTTCATATGACATAGCTTAAATACTGGGGCTATGAGCTCTATATGTAATAAGGACCTTGCTTTAAGGTTCCTCTTCTCCATAAGTTCATTATTCCGTTTTAAGTCCTTATGACTTCACAATATCCTATGATGTCATGGATGTCATGCTCACTTGTTCGAATTTTTGTATGGCTACAAGCAGGTTGTCTAACGCTTTTATTTGAGGACCTAGTTAGGTCAGTATCTCACAGCATTCTTGTTGGCACCCCTCTTTATGTGTTACTATTTTGGGTGCGCAAAGTGCGGAACACGGTTAGCATTGTATAGTGGCCCGCACAAATAGTATTTTCATTTGCCCCTTGCCTTAGTACAATTTTGTGTTGACACCTGATTGTTAGCCATCTGCTAATGTAATTCACAGACCATCCTCTTACCATTTATTATTTAGTGTGTCTATGGGACCTTTCTTAATTTCAAATCAAGCTAGTTAGCTTGGTCGACCTTTAGCTTTGTAACTCTAAAACTATAGCGTTTGCAATTATATTTTTATTAGTAATTAATTCACCATGTTTTATGTTTAGAGCCTTTTGGTGGTAGTCTGGCTCTAGCCCGGCTATTTTTGGAATCCAATACTCTCTATAAACTAAACTTCCATTCGACTGTTCCGTGTCGTCTTGGGCACATTTTCCCGTGCTACAGGAAGTTCCTATATTTTTGGAGTTGTTAAATTCCATCATATTTGTCAGTTTAAAACTTAATGTTTTCCTTTCACTCTTCTAAGAGTTAGATGTGTTCCTTAATCAATTTAACAGACATTTATTACTGTTTTCCTGATATCAATTGTAACCCTATATCATCTTTTTATGTTTTTTTATAAGAAATCTGTGTTTGGTACCTATTTATTTCTGTTAATCTTATGAAATATTTCCCAGTCTCTACTTTGTTATACATTTACTTTGTAATAGTTATCGTTACTTCCTCTACATATTTGAGTGAAGGGGAAGCAACAATACACTGGGGTAAAAAATTCTGGGGGTAAACTAGTCCCTCTTTCGGATCTCTGGGCAGAAACTATTATAGGGGGAGTGATCAACTAAGAATGATCATCATATAAAACTTCCCCTTTCATCATACAAGCATAGAATGTAAGGACGATGAGAAGGGCTGGTCAGTTAGAAAATTTTAAAACTGAAATGGAAAGGTGTGGTGTGAACATTGTGGGTTTAAGTGAAGTCTGGTAGAAAGATCGAGATGAAATAGTGTCTGGAAATTACATGTCCTATTCAGGTATAAAAAGTGCAAAAATGGAGTGGCGATAGTGATGAAAAATCAGGTGATGAAAAGTGTTTCTAAATTTATATATCATAATAGATTAATGTTTGTGAAATTAAACATTGAACCAATGGATATTTTGATTGTACAAGTATACATGCCAACAACCGACCAAGATAATGTCGAGGTTGAAGAAATATATGATGAAATTGAGGCAATTCTTCAATATGAGGGAAGAGGAAAGGTGAACACAATCAACATGGGCAATTGAAACAGTGTGGTCGGAAAAGGTCAGGAATAGAAGATCATAGGGCCACATGGATTGGGGAAGAGAAACAACAGAGGACAGATTCTGTTCAAATTCTGCAAGAGGAATGACCTGGTGGTGACAAACACCTGGTTCAAGAAAGAGAAGACAAAACTAAATACACGGAAGAGCCCAGGAGACATTTGCAGGCACCAACTTGACTACATCCTTATCAAACAGTGACTCAGGAATAGAGTGAAGGAAGTGGTAACATTGCCAGGTGTCGATATCGATTCGGAACACAACATGCTGGTGGTGTACATTGACAAAAGACTGTAGAGGATCAGAAAGATGAGCAAGAGAAAACCAAGGTGGCACATAGAAAAATTAAGAAGCAAGAGTGACATTGTGAGAAATTCAATAGAACAAAAGCTAAACAAAGTGACAAAAGAGAGTATAAGTGCAGAAGGGAAGTGGAATAGCGTTAAGAATATTTTTCTGAAGGTGCTAAATGATATTGGAAAAGTGAAGAGGACTGCATGAAAGCCCTGGGTAATAAGAGAAATGCTTCAGACAAATGAAGAAAGAAGGAAATGGAAAAAGTCAACAAAGAAGAATATATGAGGCTAAACCACGAGTTAAGGAGAGAAAGAGACAAAGCAAGGAAAGATTATATAGAAAAAACATGTGATGAGTTAATAGAATTACAAAGAATAGGGATGACCACATGTACCAGAAAGAAAAGGAACTGGGAGGGAATGAAAATAAAGGTGTGCGAACAATAGAAATAGAAAATCCCAAAAGTCAGTTGGTGATGGATCAAAAAGAGGTTCTTATGATTTGGGAAAGATATATAGAAAAACTGTACAAGGAAAATTGACCAGAGAACCTGGAGGTTGAGGCAATAGACAAGATGGATGAAGATGAAAAAATCTCCAGCATTTTAAAGAGCATAGTGGAAAGAGCCATAAAGGATATGCGAAGAAGGGAAGCCGCTAGAGATGACAACAAACCAGCTGACCTTTTGAAAGAACTGGGAAAAAACGAATTAATGGATATGTTAAAACTTATAAATAAAATCTAGAAAACAGGAGAAAGGCCCAAGGACTTTCTAGAAGTAGACATATTTTCTCTAAAGAAGAAGAAACAAGCCAAGAAATGCACTGAGCACAGGACCGTCATCCTCATCTCTCATGTGGGAAAGATTGTGGCTAGAATACTCAAAAGTAGAGTGGAATAGAAAGTGTAATGGAAAAAAACAATTTAGATTCAGAAAAGGAACCAGTGATGCTATCTGGATGCTGAGAACAATTTCAAAGAGAGTGCTGGAAGTCAAGGAAGAGGTCTGCATTAATGAATGGCAAAAGGCTTTCGATAGAGTTACGTGGAGGAAACTGATGGAAATACTCAAAGAACGCGAGCGGCATCAACTGGAGGGACAGAAGGCTGATTGCAAACATATACCTGGGACAGTGAGTGAAAGGTGAGGCTGAATGATGGAGAATAACACCGTGGAGAAAGGAAGAGGAGTGAGGCAGGAATGCTCTTTGTCACCCAGTATGTTCAACTTGTATGGAGAGTGGATGGGCAGGGAATCGCTGGAGGGGCGTAGCAATTTCAGGATAGTAGGACGCCTCATCAATACAATAAGATATTCAGCTCTATCATTGTTGGCAAAAAATAAAGAAGAGTTGAAGGTAATGATGGACTTGCTAGTGGAGATAGAAGATATGGCATGAAGATCAACATTGAGAAGTCAAAAGACTGGCGATTTCCAAAAATGAAGAACCACTGAAAATCAAAATTGGAAACCAGGAGTTGGAAAACATAGAACAATTCAAGAACCTGGGAAGTCTACTGACAAATGATGCCTACTGCACCAAGGAAATTAGGTCGAGGATTGCCATGTTCAAAGAAGCTTGGAAGTGAGGACGAAACTGATGAAATGCTACATTTGGAGCATCGCGATGTATGGAGCAGAAACTTGGACTTTATGAAGATGGAGAAGAAGTACTTTAAAAGCTTAGAAATGTAGTGCTGGAGAAGACTTGAGAATATCAGGTGGATAGACAGGGTAGCAAATGAAGATGTTCTAAGAATAGTGGAGGAGAAGAGACCCATTTTGAATGCGATTCTTTGGTACAAATCAAACTGGATCAAACACTTCCTTATTAGGAAGTGTCTTTTACATGATGTAATATGAAAGGCAAGGTTGAGGGAAAGAGGAGCCTTGGAAGGAGAATTCAAAATTAGATTACTTGAAGGGAAAAAGAAAATTCTGGGAGCTGTAGAAGGCGGCACAAAATAGGGCGGATTGGCGGCAAAGTTCATTGACCAAATAAATTGACCCATCATAAGACAGAACACCTATTAATAATAATAGCTTCAATTTGAACTGTAAACAAACATGTGAAACATTAATAACATTAAAAAGGTTTAAGTATATTTATTACTACTAGGTTGATCTAGCCAGAATATTGCCACTAGTGAAAGCAGTAATACATAATATTAAATATGTCTGTATATTTGATGCACAGTGTAAGAGTATCTAGATGAAATATACTGATAATTTCTTTTCAGTTGCTATATAAATTGTAGTTGAATGATAATTTTTTTTGTTACATGAATTTACATTTAGTTTTGTGCTAAAGTAAAGGCCTGGGAACAGGATGTTAGGTTTTTTCTATTATAATGTTGGGCTGAATTACTAACAATAACATAAGATCTCTAAGAAACACTGATTCGAGATTTGAAATATTTTTTGAACTATGAATTTGATATTTTTTTGAATCTTTGAATTTTTATTATTGCAAAGAATCAACTCCCAGTTTCTTTAAAAAATGTTATATGTAGACAAATGTAAAGAAATAGCTATTTGAAAAATAATACTTCTAAAACTCGAAGAATTAATAAAAAACAATACAGCTGCTTTAACAATGATTTAAAGGGAGAAAATATTGTAAAACTTGTTATTATAGTAAACATTATGAAAATGAAGGCTCTGGCTTGCCGGGAATCTTATTCCGGTCTTACCTTTGTGCAGAGTTTCCTCCCACAGCCTGGATGTTTGCATTCTAGTAATTTTCCTAAATGGCTCGACTGTATGTGGTGTGTCAAGTTTCTTTTGTGAAAATAGAACCTGAAAATATACACAATGAAAACATTTGTTGGAAAGGGTAAGGAACAAGTCTTGTGAGGTGAAATTAATTATACTCATGCATCATATTTACTCATACTTTAAGACAAATTGTCTGGAACGAGGCCAAACTCAGCCTTGTGAGGATAAGTGAGGAGCTACTTGAATAAATAAGTAGCGACTCCAATCTATAAAATTAAGGTTAATGGCTGGAGGGTTTGTTGTGCCAACCACATGACACCCTCTTTCCACAAACGTTAACACTATTATTGCTAACGGCGGCGGCCATTGGTTAGTATAGCTCAATTGTCGGCTTACACCATAAAGTTGTTTTAAATAAGATATATTTTCATTGGGTTTAATCATTGTTAAAATTGGGATAACTAGCACACTTAATCGAGAAATGTTAGAGTAGAAATTTTTTTGACAAAAATACTAGCTACACAAAAAGCAAACAAATTTCAAGCACTATTTTTTGACAAATATAGGTTACTGCCCTGGGAGTTAAGTACAGTTTTCAACTGCCGAGAAAACCACCTATAGATTTATAAAACTAGTAATTAAATTGTCTTTTGTGTGTAGCAATAATATTTACTTGTCTGCAGTGATGGGCACGCTGGCTATGGAATCAATCCATCTGATCTGGTTTACCGATAAAAGGGTGGTCAAGATTCCAATTATGACCAGGTAGTACAGTACTGAAAATGTTTTTCATAAATGAATTTCTGATATCTCTTCAGGCAAAAGTGAGTTAATTACTTCAAAACTTTACCTTCCTTGTCCCTACTTAATTAGTGCGGATATGTGAGAATCCCAGAGAAGTATTAAGTTGCAAAGCATAAAAAAAATCTTCAACATTACTCAGGTAAGTGTGCTGGCTATCCATTTTATTTTTAACCTGAGAAAGAAATTTCCTTTGATTCAGAATGCTAATAATTTAATATAAAATCATAGCCAAGGTACAGGATATTGTAAAATGGTTTATCTTGATTCTCTAAATAATTTACAATTGTACACATTTTAATATCAACCTTTATAAGGGTGCCTTATTTTATGACTTGAATAAATAATTTATTTTGTGTAGTAGGAAACATATTTACAATTTACATCCAATACTGTTTCCAGCCTGTGGCCTGGCTCGGTTTTTTATTCAAGCCATATATGTTGCACTATCTGCTTGCTATGCCTGTCGTAGTAGGAAAGCATATAAATTTGTCCATTTTTTAACTGTTAGTACTAAATTTTACTAAAAAGAACTGGCCAAAGGATGGAAACAGTTCATAATGATGATGATAAGTACTGAATAAATTCACCCCTTTAATGAGTTATTAAACTTTTATATCATTTAAGTATAAATTTTGATCGTTAATTGTGTTTTAAACTCTTTAAGTGATTAATTCTGATTAATGTTAAACCTTTATACACATTATTGAATAAAACCCAAACCAAGGAATTGGGTGATAAAGACCATTTCCTCAAAAGGAAGCCAATCCCTCTTTGTCCATTAGCAGCAGTGTAAAGTGCAAAATGTGTTCCTATTTTAACTGGTGAAGTCATTATGTTTTTACCTTAATTTTATATATCTTCCTTTATGTATAATAATGTGTACACTCCATTCACCCTGAAAGATAGCAGTCTTACCTCGAGTGATAACAGTAGAACCATATCTTACAAGCTGGTGTAACCCATTAAGGTAAACTTTTACCTTTCAGAGTAAACAAAGTGTACCTCACAGCATAAAGAGAGTTTCCTAAAAAGTTTAACTATCAATATTCTTATAGTCTAATAAAATAAATTTACATATTTTAGTGACTTTACTATTAATTTTCCAATGTCAAATGTAAATGTTTGTTAGTCTTAAGTCTTTAATGAAGCAACCTTGAAGTGCACTGACCATAGTTACAACTTACCGTGGACAGTTATCGTGTGGGCATGTCAGAACCTCTCTCTTATCAGGGTCCTCATGAATTTCAATATGAAGTTTGAGGTTATGTTTTGTTTTGAAAACTTTGTTACATTTCAGGCAAGCAAACTCTACAAGAAGACAACAAAAATATAACTAGGCTAATAGTACAACCAGATACAATACAATATTTTATAACAATATAATAAATCAAACTAGCTATAACATAGCACTAATCAAGGTAATCTCTTAGTAGTCAGAAATCTGTGAGGCTAGAACAAATAGACAGCCTGTCAACTTAGTGATTTGTAGAATGGTGTGGGATGTCCTGAACATCAACCAAAGTATACATTAACTCATTAAGGTCTAGGTTATTCTGTATACTCGGGAATTATTTGGGGCCTGCTCTTAGTTCAAGACTGGCGTGTATACAGAGGTAGTTTTGAGCAAACAATTTTGATGTTAAACTTTGTTTACGCTGAAAGATACCAAGCAGTTTCACCTTGAGTGATTATAATATGGCCCTATCCTGGGACCTACATGGAAGTGGAACTAAGAAAGGTACAATATAATTAAAGTAATAAAACAAACAGAAACACAACCAATAAAACAAGTTAGCCTGATTTGAGTGGCGCCACTGTTGCTGTCTTTGAGAAAAACTAAAATTATATGTTTAAAAAAAATATGCATAAATCGTTTGGACATATTTAGATTGTAGGCCTACTTATTTCCCTTAACATTTCAGTATGATTTGTGTCAGTGTTATGATCACCATGCCATGAACAGTTGGTACACTTGCTTCCCAACTTCAGACACCAAACCGCAGAACCCTTGTAGTGACACTGAGGTATATTTAATGGGTTTTATTAGCACTGAAGTAATTTTAATTTCTTCTCTTTATATTGTATCTTTATCTGTTTGATGAATGTCACAATATATACATTAATACATTTTTGAGGTAAAAAAAATTGATTTCATAAGCCTTTTATAAAGAGATGGGACGTTCGAGTCTTCAATTCCTTTGAATCCTATAGTATTCAAGAGATTCAAGTTAGAGATTCTCGCCAAAAAAATATCAAATCCAAGTATGAAGGCCTTGACTAAAACTCCATGGAATTGGTAAAAAACATAATTAAATAAACTAGTGAAATTGGAAAAAGACGAAAATTTTGCTTCAGTTAGATGAAAAATAAAACAACAAAATCACCAAATAAAATATGAAACATTTGTATACAATATACTAATTTTCTCTTAGGTGTCATCTTTGTCAATGAAACATTACGAAATAGACAAATAAATAAACATAGCCTAATGGGAATTTTCAGTTGTAGCAACGAGGGGACTGAATTGTATCCATTCGGAATGGTATCCATTCCGATAGTTTTATAAAAAACTGCTTTTGTGAAAAATCGGAATTGTATCCACTGGAATTATATCCACTAAAACTGGAATTGTATCCACTCGGAATGGTATCCATTCCGATAGTTTTGTAAAAAACTGCTTTTGTGAAAAATCGGAATTGTATCCACTGGAATTATACCCACTAAAACTGGAATTGTATCCACTCGGAATGGTATTCATTCCAATAGTTTTGTAAAAACCTGCTTTTGTTAAAAATCGGAATTGTATCCACTGGAATTATATCCACAAAAACTGGAATTGTATCCACTCGGAATGGTATCCATTCCGATAGTTTTGTAAAAAACTGCTTTTGTGAAAAATTGGAATTGTATCCACAAATGGCCGACTTGAGGTTTAACAGAAGGAACGTTTAACTTACAAACTTTGTCACACTTCTGGTAGAGGGCAGCAGGATGAAATCTTCTTAACTTACTAATTGTATACTAGAGTGCAGCCTTGTCTAAAAATATTTTCTTAAACATGAAGTATTCATTCTCTTTAAAGATTGCACTGCATACTAGAAAATTAATTTGCAATCTTATTTAACTAGTAAGATTCTTTTTTTTTGGTCAATACATTTTTAAGTATGTATATACTTCTATAATTTTAAAGAGATAAATCAATTATTTTATTTGGCAACAGACTTTAACCACTATGTTAAAAAATGATTATTGAAAATCTAGCTTTAATTTATTCATATCTAGTGAGAAACGAGACACTGTTTATGAATTCTGGCAAGAATTTTATTAATGTGAATTGGCAGCACTGCTTTGCTCATGTCCTATGCTCAGTGAGCTCTAGTGATGGGAAGAATCGAGTAAAAGTAGTCGACTACACCTTTTGTGTATCGTAATCGGCTGTATTCGATTCTTCCAGAAATACTCAAGTAAAAATAGTTGCTCCCTTTTTTTATCTTAAGATATAATACACAATATTGGTTGGCATGTTTAACGTGTTATTTTAATACAAAATCTTTTTTCCCAAACAGTTCATTTTTCAGTCATACTCTTATCAGCGCACGATTTAGAACAATATTCAAGCCCCATTCGACATTTTATCAATAATACATCTATGACCATATCGGTAATGGAACTCAGGACGCCTAGCTTGGTTGGCACACCCACTACCAACTGTGGTAGTGTTGAATTTATGCTAGGTGTTTCGTTACAGATTCGAGCCCCAACTTCATTACTAACGGTGACAGTATTTGCAAGCGATGTTCACCACAATTATTACAACCACTATAAAATTACTGTATTTCCCACACTATGGCGTGATATTAATATATAGACTTTTGAAGCTGAAAGACAATGTTAATTTTCATAATTTGGTTGAAAAAAAGTGGTTTAAGAATAAGTTTTTTTTCTTATATATTGCGTTCATTAGATGCATCAGTGAATGTTGTATAATAAATATTGGGTGCTTATTTCGTATAAATGATTGTGTTTATTTTTAAGCTACGTAATTGAAACTCCGCTGATTAGAAAAAGAATTGCGTTAACAGGGATACCAATGGGATAGAAAGAGACGTAACTATCTATAAGCGAATCTACTACAATCTAAGAGCGAGACGACCTATCGGTATTCATTATTTGTCCCATAAATTTATAAAGGTTTTGTACATATTTATGATATTTAGATATTTTAGTAACAATTCATCACACGAAATATAATAAATATAGCCTGACATATATTAAAAATTTGCGTTTCTTATCAAGTGTTAAAAGAAAAAGAAAATACTCGAAAATTTATTTCTCTCTCACGCATTATATAAAAGACGACAGATCGAAAATTTCATAAACAGACGTCGAAATCAAATGATCATTGGCTGTTTTGATCTGAGTTAGGTTAATCTTATTAAGCCTAGTATTTCCATTCTTAGCCTAAATTATAGAGTTTAACCATAGTTAATTGTCGAGAATTAACATCTACAACGATGATCAAGTCACTTTTTAAAATCTCCTGGCCATAAAATATATTGATAAATTATAACATCCATCACTAACATTTTGATGAGTATGAAGAGGAAAATGCCCAATTCACATGTATAATTCGAACATTAACCTGTGGGTGAAATGCGAGCTTAGTTTAGTGGTTTCCAACCTTTTGCCGGGTTTGACATCAATTTTTTAACATAGTGGTTAAAGTCTGTTGCCAAATAAAATAATTGATTTATCTCTTTAAAATTATAGAAGTCTATACATACTTTAAAATGTATTGACCTGAAAAAAAGAATCTTACTAGTTAAATAAGATTGCAAATTAATTTTCTAGTATGCAGTGCAATCTTTAAAGAGAATGAATACTTCATGTTTAAGAAAATATTTTTAGACAAGGCTGCACTCTAGTATACAATTAGTAAGTTAAGAAGATTTCATCCTGCTGCCCTCTACCAGAAGTGTGACAAAGTTTTTGCGTTAAACGTTCCTTTTGTTAAACCTCAAGTCGGCCAAAACGTTCCTTCTGTTAAACCTCAAGTCGGCCATTTGTGGATACAATTCCAATTTTTCACAAAAGCAGTTTTTTACAAAACTATCGGAATGGATACCATTCCGAGTGGATACAATTCCAGTTTTTGTGGATATAATTCCAGTGGATACAATTCCGATTTTTCACAAAAGCAGTTTTTTACAAAACTATCGGAATGGATACCATTCCGAATGGATACAATTCCGCTCCCCCGTAGCAACTACCAAGCCTTATAAAAAAAAAAGTTTTGTTTACTATGCCAATTTCCTTTAAAAATATTTTCACTTTCTCCGATTAGTATTAGCACCCGCAACCGGGCTACCGAGGAAAATTAACACGCTCGTTTAAGACGGTTTATACCAGAGGTCCCCAACTTTTTTTGTACCTTAGAACACATTTAAAACTAACGGTAGTGCGGCAGGCACCAATTACTTTTTCAAGCCAAGTTTACTGACTCCCGACAGGCTCAGAGGTCAGCCTCAACGCTATACACACGGTCAGTCAACTACTATGTTAAGTTTCCAAAAGTGATTGTGACGTTACATGTGGTTGTGGTTAATACTCAAGGCCGTAGCCATGGGAGTGGAGAGCTCAACCCCCTCCAAGTTGACAAAAAATAAATTAAACAAATTCTGCTTTGTTTATGGTTTTAACAAGACCAAAATAAAGATACAAGGTACTATTTAAATACTCACCACCATTTTGGTGCTTGGATATATTAGAAAAAATATTCTGTGTTTATTCAGGTAACAAAGCTTGGTAGACCCATGCCAAGATATTTACGAAGGAAATAGGAAGTATTAGCATGGTATTAGTGAGGGTGAAGAGAATGATGGAAGGGGGTAGGCTTTTGAGATGAAAAAGCAAAACCATTCAGCTTGAAACTACGGCAGTTCCGAGTAGAAGTACACTTTATAAATGAACCGGCAAAGAAAAAGGAATGAGAGGTAGGGTTTGGAAAGAGGGGGGCTTTCATTCACCAACTTCTTGAGAACAGCATACCTGGAGATAAGCACAAACTTGAATTTTGTCAGAAAAGTGACAAATTAAAATTATTAGTCAAGGACTGTTCAGCTGTAGTCAAAAAGTGGCGGGTACACAAAAGGATCAACAGGTGCCATGGCGCTCGCAGTCATAGGGTTAGGGACCCCTGGTTTAGACGAACCTTAACCGACCACAGAATTAAATTTAAAAAACTTAAATGATATCTGTTTTATGTATAGACAGGCCTTGACATAAATTCTTCAGTGAAAAGTGAAAAGACTATTACCATTCATAGCTATCTTTTATTTGAACCGGTTGTTGTTTTAACCTTTAAAAGTTTACTCTATGTTTTAGTGTGGAATTTTTATACTTTTTAGAAACTAACTTTTCATTTTAACTCCTAGTGCATTATTCTGTCATTAAATATATAATCAGTGTAGTTCCTAATATTCAAGATGTCTAGTGAAGAGTGGGACAGCTTTAACATTTCCCCAACAAATGCAAACCATGCCGAATGCAAGTTTTGTGGGATTTTGATATCTAGAGGGGGTAAATCCCACAGTACCAGCGCAATGAAAAAACATTTGAGGGCACAAGTCTACAAAAGATGTTAATGAAATAGGACCATTTAAGCAATCAGTTTCCCTTGACAAAACCATAGTTTTACAAAATGACCCAGATGATCCAGGTGCTCTTGGGTGTTCATCAAATTTGAGCTAGTCATTTTTATTATCCAGGCAAGTCCTTCCAAAAATGAAAGCCAACCAAATCTCTAGCACCCAAGAGGTTGAAAACATTATTCTAGCCAACTTTATCAAGCTTTGTTGATAACAAAGACAAGTTTAAACCAGGAAATTCGTGAAGTCAAGCCATAGCCCAACTTATTGCTGAAATGATATGGTTAGATAATCAACCACTAATGCTAGTATAAAATCAAGGATTTAGGGCCCTTGTCAATCACTTAGAACTGAGCTATATTATGCCATCTTTAAAACATCTGGAAATAAATTAATTCCTGCCATGTACCTCAAAACAAAATCTAAAGTTAAGGTCTTTCTTGAATACGCAGAATATGTATAAGTTACAACAGATCTCTGGACATCTACTGCTAATGATGACTACCTAAGTTTAACAGCACACTTCATAGACCAAGACTATAAACTTAGACACCTTTGCATATAAGTAATTCCATTTTTGCAAGTTTCCCATTCAGGTGAGAACATCTGTACCTTCATCATTGAAACACTAGTCATGGGAAATTGATCAGCAAGTATTTATTATTGTTTGTGATAATGGAATAAATATCTGCAGTGCTCTAAATTCTTCTAACTTTGATCACATTCCATGTCTAGCGCACACCTTTCCGTTGGTGGTAAAAGATGGACTCTTAAACAATAAGTTAATAACCTGACGGCCTCAGGTTATCGAATAGTATGTCAATTTTAAGCGCTCTTCCATGGCTACCAAACTACTTAAAGCCGTCCAAACCACAGTAGGAATTAAGCTTCATAGACTAGTGCAGGATGAACCTACTAGGTGGAATTCTGTGTTGCTTATGCTAAAGCACTTACTTGAGCAAAAACAGGCAATTATATTAGCAGCAACAGATCATCATCTTTCATGTAGAATTGACATCTGCTTAGTGGGATCTCATTTCAAACATAATTGGAATTATGAACATTTCTTATAAATCAACCTATGCTATCAGCACATCTAACGTGATTCCAATTATGAACAGTACAATGAAGGAGCTAAAGAAACATGCACCTTTATTTTCTGGACTTCAAGGAAAGAAAATGACCTAGTAGAAGCCCTTGGCATTCTCTATCAAAATGTAGAAGAGCATCTTGTGTATTTTATAGCTACACTACTAGGCCCTCGGCTCAAAGGCACTGTATTCCAAGATGAGAGTGCTTTAAACAAAGCCGTGAACAGGCTGATTCTGGAAACTGATGGGCTTACTAATAGCAATGCAGAGACTATTGATGAACCAGTAAGTAGCCTTAAAAAATATATATATTTACTGTAGCTCAACACCACACAATAATGTTAGTTATTTACACATTTTTTTTTTCCTTTTTCAGGCTACCTTGACAAAAGGATCGGCACAAGGAACATCTAATGAAATGTGGTCATTTTATAATAAATTAATGACTAAAAGATAATACCTCAATCATTTTATAATAAATTAATGACTAAAAGACAATACCTCAATAAGGATCTCCCAATAAAAGACAAAGTTTAGGAATATATGCGTGAAGGACTTTTACCCCCAGATGCTGACATTTTTGAATTCTGGAAAATTAATTCTTCCAAATTTTCTATTTTGGCCAAACTAGCTAAAAAATATTCATCAATACCACCAGCCACTGTTTTATGAAAGGATTTTCATTACAGCTGGGCTTATTTGTGACAAGAAAAGGAACCGCCTTGACCCAGAGCGTGTGAAGATGCTTGTTTTTTTAAATAAAAACTTGCAAATGAATAAAAGATGGATAGGATAAATCGTACATTTTTGCATTTGAAAAAGTGATTAAACATTTTAAATGTTAGGCCTCTGGGTGAAGAATAACTTTGTAGAACTTTATGGGCCAGTTAAATCTTACTAAATATTACAAAAATTAATAGTTGTTTAGTTAATTAGAAATATAAAAATATATATGTGTGTGTGTGTACTTAGTTTCAATTGTATGGTATATTAAGTCATACAATTGTTAAAATAGTTTCAAAATTGGTTAACTAGACTTAAGTGAATATTAAACTAAAACACACAATAGCTTTCTTTATTTAACAGTCACTTCTTATAGTCAAACAATACAATACTTTACCATTTTATTTATGTCCTTAAGTTTGTTTTCCTGATCACTTTAAATTCCCGGCTAATTCCAGTTTTCCCAGATTTTCTCGGATGGTAGACACCCTGTGTATATAATAGTGTGCACAGTAAATTTCCCAGTGTTTAATGGCTTCACTTGTTCTTTGGAACTACACCAAGTGAGAATCCTGATAAATAAAGTGCTTTAATGAAATCAACTGTGGTAGTGAAAAGACAAATAAAATATATGTTACCAGTATTTAAATGTTTTCTGATAGATATTCAACTATGTATTTCAATTTGTTTAAAAATAGTTTTGTATTAGCAAAATTAGCATGGTTAAAAATACAAATGGCCAATTAGAAAGTTTTTAAAATTATTTTGCTCCGATGTCAGCATCATTGCTCTGTTTAACATATTCGTAGCACTACCTTTATTTTTGTCTCCCCTTTAACCTGCGGAATATTTACTCCAACATTCCCATCTCTCTCCTATTTACTCACTATTTCAATAACTTCCTGAATGCAATACCACCCTTCTCTCTTCATTTCCTCTCTCCCTGGCCCTTATTTTACTATCTCCCTCTTTTAACCTCCAAAATGAACTCCCTGAGTGCACTCCTCCATTTGCACCATATATTTAATTATATGTTTTGGTAAAACGCTTATTAGCAATTAAAACACGTATTGGTGACAGGAAATGAACCACAAACTATTAAATTTGAAATAGTACATCTATATACCCTTCAGGTAAAATTTCTGGTTTAAAAGTGTCAACTTACGTAAAGGATGTTCAAGTTTTGTGTGCTTCCTGAGTTGCGTCCAGAGGTCAAATGTAAGGTTGCATCCAGTCACAGTGCATGTGTGTGTCTTGTGTCCCCTCTGGTGCCGCTTCAGCTCGTATTCCGACGCACAACCAATGTCACATCTGTCACACCTGAAAATGGATGAGCCACAATTTGTGGAGATGAATACTTAGGTAGGTTATGTTAAACTTTAATGCCATTCCTGATATTTTTAACTTTGAAATTCCCTGACATTTCCAGGTTTTCCAGTTAAAAATGTTGGTTATCAAGAAAACAAAAGAGAAGGATTTTTTAAATCTGTCTTTAATCCATCTGAAATAAGACTAAGGTTAACCAAAAATTACTTTAAGATCATATTTTATCCTTATTTTTTTCCACACCCTAACAGCGATAACCACAATTTTAAGTAATTTCTGAGTAATTATATATATCAACTTTAAAATATAAAGTTGTTGCTCAAAAGAGAGACTACACAACTCACAAACTTACCAAACATATTTAGATTAAATGATTCTGTGTTTATTCACAGGTGCTCAGCAAAAATAGTGTTATTTTATTAATAACAATAATTTATAAACAAGATTTTGTTTTATTTATTGATTCAATGTGGATAAAATATATAGACCCATGCCATATAATGTAAAAAGTAGGGCTACTTGTTCTTGGTTATTATCTATGGACATGTCCATATTACCAAAAAATCAGCATTTTTATGATTTTCTATCAATAATAGTTGTAAAGTATAAAGACACAAAATTATATGGATGCTATACTCTGAATTATGGCTGTAAAATAAATAATCCTGATATTACACTATAGGTTTTACACAATTGTGTTATCAGTTCATGGATGATCCTCAAAAACTTGATACATTTGAAATATTATGTTTGACTAAAACACCACTGTGGTAGAATATAAGAAAGTGATTAAATCATTTATTTACTTTAGAATAAAATACATAATTGTTAGAAACTATCTTTAATATGGCTCAAAGCCCATACGATACATAATGTAAATACTTATTTCACTTTATTTGTGTCTAGCTGCACTTGAGATGATGTACCAGTACTTGGTAAGGAATGGTGCATTTCTACAGCTGTCCCCACGTTAAAATGTTAGTCAGAATATAATTTAAATACTAGAGATGTCTTGATGCCCGTTTTACTCAATTCCGATTCTTAATTTCAGCCCCGATGTTTCGATTCTCGATTCCGATTCTTGAACATTTCCTTTTTCATTATTTTTCCAAGCATTATTGTATAGAAAATCTAACATGCCTGATAAACTACTCTCCCCCTCAATTAGAAACTTGGACTCAATCATTACACATGGTTGCTTGAAACTTTAATCTTACAATTATATGGTTATTTATTAATATTTATTAAACACACTAAAAGTCCTTAAAGCTAAAAATTAAAACAAAAAATTCAAATACACAAAATTAATAAAATAAATTGCGGATTTTATAACGAAAAGAAGAACACATGTCACATGTTACAAAAATTTAAGTCGTTTGTCCGCCATAACTGATCCTATGGACGTTAGCTCGCCATAAATTAGTGATGAAGTTTTGGCAATGATATATTGATAATCTATTGAATTAAATAACTATAACTTTTTTTTGCTCTATTTTTATTAACTATATAAATTTTTTGTATTTGTATTGAATTTATCTTATTCAAAGTGCTAAATTAGATATTAAAAATTGAAAAGTTACAAATAATATAATTACAGGAAAGTAGACATTTTAATTTGATAATGATAAATATATCGATATATTAAGGAAAATTGCCACCCCTAGTTTACGTACAGAATATATATCGATTGTTTGTTTAGAATTGATTCATGTATTCTGAGAGTCCCACTCAACTTTTACAAAAAAGGATGTCAAAGTTGTCAACTTCTCTTGCTATTGTCATAATTTTAGGTTGTATTATATTTGAGACCATTTATTATTCATGTAGAACACATCAAAATGTTAGGGTCGTATTATATTCAGGGTCATACTATATTCGTGTCTTTACGGTATATTTACAATTTGCCAGCATTTTAAGTGAAATGGCAACCATGAACTAATATGAGAGATAATCAACTATTAGCCATTTTGAATGTTGCTGTTTTGTTTAGTTCCCAGTTTTATTGATAGGTAGGAGTCAAAGAAGCGAGAATCATAATGTTGGGATCGATTCGTGATTATTTTCATACCAGTAAGAGTTGAGGGTATCAAGGAATCGAGTTCTACAGCCCTAGTAAATACTATACAAAGTAGAATTTATTTTTATGAAGGAAAAGATTGCAAGAAAAACTGTTTGAAAATTTGACTTCAGGGGAATATTTTATGATTCAAATTCAATTTTGTAAAATTCCTTGATTTTTATTTATTTTCCAGATATGTGTCAGCTCTGATCAGCCCCTTTTTTTATACATATGCTGTGAAATGAAATTTGATCTCAAAATGAATGTGCATAAAATGTGAGGTGATAAACTTAAACTTTATATTTGTTGTTTCGTAAGGCACTCAAAATACCAGTTTAAGACATCTTGAATTAAGTTTTTTAGCATTACTGGAAGTTGAAAATTAAATGGGTAGAGGGGGATTTCTAGGTTTCCAATGACCCCTCAGCATGCCCCCTCCCCCTATTTTAATTACATGCCTTACTGTGGCAAAAAAAGAATAACCTATGTGTGAATGAACTGAAGGTGAATTACAAGATAAGAAAGATGTTAAGTGAATGATAGCTTTCAAGTTCTATGCCTAAATTCACCAAATCTACACTAAATACATTTAAATCTAACACATTGCAATATATATTTTAATGAAACAAAAATTAACATATTATTATGTTATGAAGTTACCTGAATGGTGGAACACCCGTGTGTGAGAATATGTGGGCGCTCAACTGTCGTCTCTTGGGGAATGTGTTATTGCAATATGTGCATGAGAAGAGCTTTCTGTGAACATTATTGTAATGTTTCCGCAAGTTGGAATCTGAGCTCATGTGCCTCTGGCAGTCAAGCTCTGGACATCTGTCAACCACATTTTGGAAACATAAATAATTTTTTTATTAAGCTCAGGATTGGCATAATTTCCCTCAACCCAATAAACCCTTTTTGTTTTTGAGGAGGTTGAGTAAACTTAGAATAAACTCTAAACTCTCCCCTCCCCCCAAAAATTACTCTACCAAATAAAATAATGCCTTGAGCTGTAATTAAAAAACCAAACGAACTTAATATTGATATATTTAATTATTAGCTATCATAAAAAAAATCTTTATAGCACTACAGTTTGTGTGTGTGTGTGTGTGTGTGTGTGTGTGTGTGTGTGTGTGCATTGCATCATATTACTCACACAAGCTATCTGCATTCTGCACATTTACAATGCTAGGATAGGAACAAGGTAAAATTTAGAAGAAATGTAGTCATATTTGCAAGAAAGTGTGAAGAAAACGTTTAGGAAATACTATTTCTTTCTACACCTGGTTTGAATTCAAACCACATCCTTGTCACTGGCAATACAGTCTATAATGAGTCTGAGGCCTTAAACCATGCAACAATGATGGGGATATATTTAATAAAATATAATGTGTAAAAATATGTAATATTTTAAACTATTCTCTAATGTTTTATTTTTTCTTATCACCACATCTTGCCTACTTGTCCTGCATTAAATTACAATAATTACTCTAATGGGATAGGGATGAGGAAAGAAGCATTTTAGAAGTAATATACCCACATTTGCATGGAAGGAGAGTGGTAAGCAATTTATAGATAACCAGCCCGAGTAGAGCCAACCGAGATTTGAATCTCGATCTCCCCATCATCAGCAGACCAGTCTAACATGAGTGTAACGCCTAAGACCAAAGATCACCAAACATTTTTTGTATGCAGGCCATATAATATATTTTACACATGTTCATAGACTAAAGAAGAAGAAAAAATGTTTTAAATAAATAAATGGGCTAACTTTAATTTGGATCTTTTAGAGCAATCAGTATATGTTTCAAAATGAAAGAAAAATGTAACAACTGCAAAAAAGGCAGCAGGGCATACATATTTTCAAGAAACAAACCCTCATATTTATTCTGGGTTTTTAGTAATCAAAGATTTCAATCAATCCTAACAAATAATGGGGTTTTTGCACAAAGTCAATGAGAATGATGGGACTACTTATTTAATTTCAAAATATTGGTGAATTGAGGTGACAATTATTAGAATGGACTTAAAATGCTCATTAGATAAATTTCTCAATAGTTAGACTTACATTCTTTCATATTGAGAATGTTTGTTTACATGTAGGTTTCTACCAAATAACAGATAAAAATCCTCCAGAAAATTGCTTCAAGTTTAGAAACTGCTCAGGCAGTAAAGATTTATAAAATAGGATTAAGATTTTCTTCTAATAGTTGTCTCTCAGTAAGTCAGGTAATTGGAGATAAATAATGTCCATTTGAAACTGTCTTGGGAGTGTTTAAATAATGCAGACAAATGGATTATGAAACAATCTTATTTCATGTCTTTACATCAAGATCAGAAAATTGTTCCAAAAATTGTTTTTGAAAATCAAAAATGAATTCTTAAGCAAATGAACAAGGAAATTTTGCTTCACATTCTTCATGAAATTTTTAACAACATGTAAAGTGAACGAAATTATGAACGATCACTTGTACTTTAAGTAGCATAATTTGCCCTGAATGTTTTGACTTACACAAAAAAATCACAAATCAAATTTGTTTCAGCTTACAACTTCAGATTGAATTGACTCATATGTCTGGTAACGGTTGCAAAAAATGCCAAATTCCAAATCCAGTCAGTGTGTGAGAGATGTCTGTGAGAAATGAATCAATTTCTTTTCTGAATGGAACAGTGATAGAACCTTTCAACAACAAGGCCTTCGAAATTCTGTATGAAAAAAATATGGCCATTCAAGAAACTCAGAATCAGTTTCTTTCAGAAAATCATGACATTGACGATGATTTAAGTTGGGGATGTGGGGAACACTAGAGAAGACGAGTGTGTTTGGAAGTGTTTATAGCAAAACATTATTTTGACCAAAAATATATATATTACTTCAGTACAAATATAGAGTTTAATTTTCTTCACATGGTGATATCAACAGTTTTTAAATATCTGTCGAGAGAATAACAGCATTAGATGACAAACATTTTTAATGAAGCGAAAGCGTCATTAAATTCCAAGACACCCTTGATACATATTAAAGAATTATTGGACTAATTATTAATTCTTATCAAGTGCCCCCCCCTCCCCCAAAAAAAATATTGGTTGCTTAACCATTTGATTATTATAGTTTTTTGTTGTTGCGTTAGCCGTATGTAAATTGATGAAGACATTTTTAGAAGCATAGTATACTTTAACAAAATTGTAGCCTGTGATGTGCTTGACATCATACTTTGTAAATGTGTCCTAGGACTTACCACAGCTGAGATAATGAAGTTACCACAAACCCTTAGAAATGTGGAAAATGCTGTGTGCCATGATACAAAAATGACCGCCATGTTGAAACCAGTCCCAATAAAAATAAAATAATGGTGGTTTTAAACTGTCAACATGTAATGTTAACAGCACACAAAATATAACATTTTTTAAAGATGGTCAAGCAAACAGTGTTGGACCACTTGATATGAATTGACCCCATGTGAATAAAATTAATCTCTATGGTTGTACTAAATCAATATTTGATTTATTTTGGTATAAAAACTGCAAAAACACTGACCTTTTCTCATGTCCCTTATAACCCTACCTTGAAGCTCATGAGATCTAATGAAATTCACTGTTGAAACAACAGTTTCAAGGAAACAAGAAATCCACATATTTTCCACACAATGCTTGTTCATGAATAATGCAATTCAGAAACATATGATTTGAGAATCTGCCAACTAAAACCTTTTTTCACTCAAGATATGTTCTTTCCTTCATCAATTGTTACACACTGCAGTTTATTACACGACAAGATATATTATGTTGCAATTTTTTGGTGTCCTTGGATGTGCAAAAAGAAACTGAACTTGTAAATTAAACTGCATGGTTAAGGAATAACGAAGGGAAACAATTAAACTGTGTTTAGATAAAATCTTTTGGTGGGTCAGATATAATCTTGTGGCAGACTGCGGGCCTCAGAAACCCCTGTCTTAAATCATTTAGCCACTGAAGCGGGTCTAATGTTTTACTGCGTTTACAGTTATTTAGTGACATTAAAGAAAAACTAATGTATGAGTTCAATATTAAATAGGTACTATCTACTGCTCCCATTTGCCCAACCCTTTGAGTCAAGAATGTGCTCGTGAACCAAAAGAAGGTAGGGATATTTGTTTTGACAATATTTTCAGGAATATTCTTAACTCATAAAGATGAGATTTGAGTACATACCAACTTAGATACTTCATACAACTTAATAATATTCCAATATGACAGAGCCAAACTGAGTTTTAATTATGGTAATACAAACTTTATCAAAACAAAACATGACCACCCAGTTTAAAATACAGTAAAACCTTGGATTGCGAGCGTAATTCGTTTCGTAAACGTGCTCATAATACAAAGCACTCATATATCAAAGCGAATTCTCCCCATAAGAAATAATGGGAACTCAGATGATTCGTTCCACAACCCAAAAATATCTAATCTAAAAATGATTAAAACAAAATACTTTTTTTTACCTTTTTTATTTTTGTTATTTAAATACAACTGTACTGTAATCAAATTAATTAATTAAATTTAATCGTTGCTGGTGTGAGGTAGACAAGAGAGATGGGAGGAGGAGGTGGGTTATTGTTTAGGACGACGTTCACTGTCACTAACGGAATCACTGTTATCCTTTGGCTCACTGGAATCTTTTTCTTTTTGTGCGACTTTAACAAGAAACCTATCCAATGACACTTGCTTTTGCCTCCTTTTAAGGATTTTATGGAAATGTGACATTGCATTGTCGTTAAACAGATTCATCGCTCGCACTGCTACAGCCTTATTCGGGTGGTGCTTTTCTACAAAATGTTGCACTGTTTCCCACATTTTACACATCTTCCTAATCTCATTTGAAGTGAGGGATTCCTTTATCTTTTTCTCCTCCTCAGATGAGATCTCTATAACTTCTTGTAGTTGCTCGCGATGCAGATCCATCAGTTCGTCGGTGGTCAGCTCCTGTACATGTTCCTCCACAAGCTCTTGAATGTCGTCCTCATTCACCTCCAGTCCCATGGTCTTCCCCAAGGACACGATTTCATCAACAACTGGTGGCTCCTGTTCATGAGCAAACACCTTGACGCAATCAGACCACAGTTTTCTCCAAGCGGAATTGAGGGTTCTCTTGGTGATCCCATCCCAGGCCTTATCGATGATCTTGAGGCAGTTTACGATGTGAAAATGGTTTTTCCAAAACTCTCGGAGGGTAAGGTTGGTTCCTTCGGTCACCTCGAAGCATCGCTGAAATAGTGCTTTGGTGTAAAGCTTTTTAAAGTTTGAAATGACCTGCTGATCCATGGGCTGGATTAATGGAGTGGTGTTAGGAGGAAGGAACTTGACCTTAATGAATTTTAATTCCTCCAGTAAGTCATCCTCAAGGCCAGGAGGATGAGCAGGTGCATTATCCATAACCAGCAAGACTTTGAGTGGCAAACTCTTTTCTGAAAGGTATTTCTTCACTGCAGGACCGAATACCTCGTTGATCCACTCAACGAACAAGATACGAGTGACCCAAGCCTTTCTGTTGGACCTCCACATAACGTTTAACTGGCTCTTCTGTACCTTGCATTTCTTGAAGGCTCGTGGATTCTCTGAATGATACACGAGAAGGGGCTTGACTTTAAAATCACCGCTTGCATTAGCACACAACAAGAGGGTGAGACGGTCTTTCATGGGCTTGTGACCGGGCATTGTATTCTCTTCTGCTGTAATGTAGGTCCTCTTTGGCATCTTTTTCCAAAATAGCCCCGTCTCATCGCAGTTAAAAACTTGCTGTGGCAGGTAACACTCGGAAACCATGAGCTTCTGGAACTCGGCAACAAATGCCTCAGCTGCCATAGCGTCCGAACTCGCACCCTCTCCGTGCCTCAAAACACTATGGATACCACTTCTTCTCTTAAAGTTATCAAACCATCCCCTGCTCGCCTTGAAGCCTTCTTCGCTTTCTGTCGACGTACCTGGCAGTTTACTTACGAGGTCGGCATACAAGGTCTTTGCCTTCTCGCAGATAAAGTTCTCGGTCACAGTATCACCTGCTAGTTGCTTCTCGTTTAACCACACGAGAAGCAACTTTTCTACATCTTCGAGAACGCGTGGCCGTTGCTTTGATACTCTCGTGACTCCTTTTGCTGCATCTAGCCCCCTTATTTCTTCTTTAATACTGTACAAATCGTCGACGTAGACTTGTTATAAAATCTTGCAATGTCAGATACTCGCATACCTCGTTCGTGCTTCTCGATTTCCTTCTTAACTTCCACCATAATCATCTCCTTCTTCTCACGACCTACCTTTTCAACCTTTTTTTTCATGTGGGCCATTGTTGCAGTACAGTAAATAAAGAACAGTCACTACACTTGGACACAAAATAAAAAATGCTTTAATACCCACAAACACGTGGTCACAATACTAAAGTAAACAGTACTGTATACGCTTGCACGGATTTTGACTGTATATCCTACGAGTGAGGCACACCGACTAAGACCAAGAGTAGGAGTCAATTACCAACATTCCCGCAGCCAGAGAGAGAAGGAGAGAGGTAGAGATAACAGAAACATCTGCTTAGTTGTGAGCACGTGACGCTCGGCAGACAAAGCGTAACCATAGTATGTACTACTCGTATTGCAAGACATAGCTCCTTTATCAAGTTAAAATCTATTGAAAATGTTTGCTCGTCTTACAAAACACTCGCAGACCAAGTTACTCGCAATCCAAGGTTTTAGTGTATTCCCAAAAAATTATGAGGGAATATGGCCACAAAAGTTCCGTTGAGCTTACACTGAAATGTGGGGTAAAATTCCCACATTTCATCCCTAAATGTGATATAAGTGTACACTCAAATTAAATTTAGCTAAAAGTTAATTAAGCTTAAGAAACTCAATAGTATAAGCATTGCAAATTTAAGTAAACTATTGGCAAGGGTTTATTAAAATTCAATGAATCAATAAAACAAGCCACAGGTTGTAAACGGCTAATGGTGATGGATTAATTAAAAAATATAATGCAGGATGAAAACTACTTTATAGTATAAATAATCAAAATTTCACCCACATAAACACAGACTTGAATGAGTGTTCATCATGTCTATTGAACACATGTCGTTTCAGATGTGCATTCTTTGTGTAACTCTTGTCACATCCATCTACTTTACATTCAAACAATTTCTAGAGAAAAAGATAGAAAAAAAATTAGTATCAATACAATGCACTAACATGTTAAAAATATACTATTTTTAATAGAGCAAAGAACATCAAATAATGCAATTATGGTTTAGGTTATATTTTATTGCAGAGTTCGCCAACCCCCCACCCATCGGCCCTTTAGCATGTGTGACCTGGCGGTCTAGTGTTAAGGTGTCAGACTTCTATGCTGGCGGCCGGGGTTCAATCCTCGGTCCCGGCAAAGATTTATCTGATTACCAAACCTTTCCTTCACCTATGAAAAGACATCTTGTGAATGTGAAGAATGCCAGGACTCCACCGTGGTTTGGATTCCACGTTAAACTGTAGGTCCTTCATTTCATCTCACATTCACCCTACCATTACACATTAGTGTAAGTGCATATAACCCGAACGGGTAGTAAGACGCGGTGCTAATAATAATAATAATAATAATTTAGCATGTGCCCACCAAGATATTCGTGCACTAAAATTTAGTTTACTTTTAAAATAGAAAAAATGTATCAACACATTTTCTAAACATTTCAAGAATTACAAGTAATGGTTATTTTGATAGAAAATTATTTGGTGGACACACAGAAAAGTTGGGCGATATATTTTCTTAAACATTTGCACATTTCATATTTTTTTGAAAATCCATTTGATATTGTCGATATCTGTAATCAGTATCATTGCTAAATATATTAGTAAAATGTACAAACTGAATGTTGGAAGAATTGGAAACAGTGATTTTGGAATTTCAAAACAACTTATCCTTCAAAGCTTACCTACCATACAGACAAAAACTTCCTATTTTTTTTTTCTGAATGTTTCATTAAATATTTTCTTTGTTAGTTATTGTGACTTATGTAGTGCCAGAATAAATTATTTATATTAATCTACCTGTAGATAAATATTAAATAAATACATATATAGGCCTATATATGCACCCACGAGGCAGTACAGAAATTCAATGCACTCTTGGTAACAGAGGTTGGCGACCAGTGCTCTATAACAACACTACTTGCAAAATTCTATGTTAAAAAGAAGTACTGTATTTAGAGGTTTGTAAGCAGGGCTGTGAAATCAGTACACCAAGCCTTCGACTCCAACTCCTTTATTCTGTCTGACTGACTCTTTCAGAAATGGCTAATGTACATATATTAACTAATAATAACCTAACAAATTTACTGCAGTAAAATGCTCCAATATTACAGATTACTTCACGGGAGGCTTCTTTGGCAGTGTGACTTTATATTTGAATAAATGTGTTGATCAAAATTACAAATATTGGTCCTAGATAGTAAAAAAAAAAGTATAAAACATTGCAATAATATTTTAAGTTTTTAGTTTTAAGCTTAAGTCAGTACATTTTTACTGTCTCGGACTCCACCCAAAACGGCTTGCTACTCCAACTTTATGACTCCGAAGCCCTGTTTGTAAGAACAAGTTATACTACCTATAAAGCCACATGGCTGATTCATTCACTGACATTAATGTTTACCCAATTACAGATGAGCTAGAAAATTGAAATTTGGCAAACTTATAGCTTCTAGCCTGTAACCGAAGGTAAAATTCTAAAAAGTTAAAAAAAAAAAACACAGAAAAAAAAAATCAGAATGGCGGAGCAACTTTAAAGTTGGTGCGGACCTTTCTTTGGCGGTATATTGTGGCTAAACAGTAAGACCTATCAAAAAACGGCTCTGGAATTATGTTAGTTTACATCCACTTGCAAAGAAAACAAAACAAAGGAGTTAAGATATAACACTGTTCAACCGACAGTTACAAAGTTACTATAAATACAGGTTTATAGATAAATTGGCTGTTGCATGACCTAAGGGTGTACAGTAAGGGTTTCCTCAATTTATAGTGCCTGGATATATGTTTCATACCAGAGATAGGCCCTAGACCAAAGTATATGGGATATATCAAAGGTAAACTGTAATGATAAAAATATTTATAAACATTAGTCTAGGTTGCCACCATCTTTACAATATAGGCTACTGTACTGTTGTTGATAGGTACTGAATGTCAAGGTTTGGATCTCAGCCTGGTGCACTGAAGGTGTTTTTCTCACCCCCTTCCTAAACTACCAATACCGTTCTCAGCTCTGCCCCTTGAATCAAACCATTAATAAACTTAGTGCTAAAGATATTCTTAGTAATTCTTTAAAAAAATAATGTCTAGGCATAAAGTGTTTTGCCCATACAAAACTTAAAACTTAAACATTATGTTTGAGATTTAAAATTTTAATTTCATCCAACCAATATATTTGTATTAAAGTGTTCAAACATAGGCTAAAAAAAAAAAAGATGCTATAACTTAACCCCACCTTCCCCTCATGTATACTCAAGATATGATGTTCAAGTCTCCATGCTCTGTTAAACACTGCCCCACATCCATAATAATGGCAGTCGTGTATTTTCCCTTTTCGGCATGAATCTGGTGTTGGTATTCTACTTTTAAGGTTAGAATCGTCACTCGATTCGGTTTCCCTTCCCATGATAGATGTACTAGGCCAGTATAGTGTTTTTCCCTGTGGGAGAAAAATTGGATAAAACACAAAATAATATATAGACTGAAAAATGTATATTTATCAAGCTAAGAAATGATTACTTTCATAACTGAGCTATCTGAATAACTGTTTAGCAGTATTGGGCTCAATATTATTAAAGCTGACGCATAATATGTAGAAATAGTTGAAAGAATGTGGTAACCATTAAAATTCAAAATATTGAAGTCTTATACAATAAATTAATAGATTTCTTTGATCGTGGTTTAAAATTCTAATTTAAGGTAGAATTTGGCTTTACAGTTTTTTAATATCAAGAATCGTTGAAATATTCAGAAATGCTTGTACATCTTTAAAAATTCATTGCACGGTATTAGTTATGTGAACTTATTACATTTTAGTCTACATATAACTGCTAAAATAATATTATCCACAAGTTTAGTTTTACACCACTCACGTTATTCTCTTAAAATTAAATATTTTTTACGTCTACGTCTGTAGCGGAGTGAACTTTTACACAGCCTCATAAACGTTTAATCTGGTGGAAAACAAGATATACGCCGGGTGACAACTGTAGAAATGAAAACCAGATATAACCATAATAAAAATTGAGTAAATAATTAGTAAATGTGCTTAAACCAAATATAACCATAATACAATTAAGTAAATAATTAATAAATGCGTTTAAAACACAAATAACAAGATATAACCATATAAGTAAATAATTAATAAATGCGTCTAATATACAAATAACCAGATATAACCATAATAAGAATTAGTAAATAATTAGTAAATGGAACTAAACCAAATACAACCATAATAAAAATAAATAAATAATTTATAAATGCGTTTAAAACACATGATTAGTAAAAATTATACAACAACCCTACATAGTCGTCAACCTGGATCCTCTCGAAATTTTGAGATATTTGACTTTGAACTTATATCAGACATGCAATCAGTAGCCTAGAAAATCCAAGTTTAAGGTGTCACAGTTTCTATATTTGAAATTGCGGCACGAGCACACTTGGTGGTATAGGTAGTACTAGGTACCTACAACAACACTAAATAGTCGTGAAACCTGGATCCTCTGGAAATTTTGAGATATTTTACTTTGAACATTTATCAGCTAGCCTCATAGTTTCATTATTTGAAATTGCGGCACCAGCACAATTGGTGGTGTAGGTAGTACTAGGTACTTACAACAACCCTACATAGTCGTGGAACCTGGATCCTCTGGAAATTTTGAGATATTTGACTTTGAACGTATATCAGACATGCAATTAGTAGTCTAGAATTGCCAAGTTTAAGGTGCCACAGTTTCTATATTTGAAATAGTGGCACGAGCACACTTGGTGGTATAGGTAGTACTAGGTACCTACAACAACCCTACATAGTCGTGGAAACTGGATCCTCTGGTAATTTTGAGATATTTGACTTTGAACATTTATCAGCTAGCCTCATAAAATCGCCAAGTTTAAGGCGCCACAGTTCCCTTATTTGAAATAGCGGCACGAGCCTAATTGGTGGTGTAGGTAGTACTAGGTACCTACAACAACCCTACATAGTCGTGGAACCTGGATCCTCTGGAAATTTTGAGATGTTTTACTTTTAACTTATATCAGAAATGCAATTAGTAGTCTAGAATCGACAAGTTTAAGGTGCCACAGATTCTATATTTGAAATTGCGGCATGAGCACACTTGATGGTATAGGTAGTACTAGGTACCTACAAAACCCTACAAAGTAATGGAACCTGGATCCTCTGAAAATTTTGAGATATTTGACTTTGAACTTATATCAGACATGCAATTAATAGTCTAGAATCACCAAGCTTAAGGTGCCACAGATTCTAAATTTGAAGTTGTGGCACGAGCACACTTGTTGGAATAGTTAGAACTTGGTACCTACAAAAACCCTACATAGTCGTGGAACCTGGATCCTCGGGAAATTCTGAGATATTTGACTTTGAACTTTTATCAACTTTTACCCCATTTTGATATTCTGTTTTTCTTGTTACATTTTGCACCTTCATGTCATTTTGGTTTAGGAAGGTGGGGGCAGTATTAATCAAAGTATTATACCTGTACAAACCATGAAATGTTTTATGAAACAAACTTTTCCGAAACACATACATTTATAACATGTATTATAAACATAAAAAAAAGCTCAAAGCTTTATCCACCCTAATGCACGCTTTACTTACAGCATACACCTCCTTAATTGAATTTACTAACCATGCAGCCACACCATACTATCTAAGAACATCCCATAGAAAACTCCTATTCACCCAATCATACGCTTTTTCCAGATCAACAAATGCAAAATACATTTTCTTTCTTACTGCCGTACATTTTTCAATCACTTGTTGCAGCTCAAATATCTGATCCATGCTACCTCTACCTGGCATGAAACAACATTGCACACCCCAAACCTTGCCTGCAGTTCTTTCACGCACTTTTTTAATAATTAAAACTCTCCAAAAAGCTTTTACTGGAATACACAACAAACTAATTGTCCTATAATTCTTACAGTCAATCTTACTGCCTTTTATTTCATACAAATGATCAATGACGACATTCTTCCAGTCATTAAGAACGTTCGCAATCGCAGCACACACAATGAAAAACTCACAAAAATTTTCAATTAATATT